>JAODLI010052856.1:0-16200 GCA_027575585.1 Percopsis omiscomaycus | reverse complement strand
AAAAATAGCCTATGTTCAGATCTTGTGGCTTCGTTGTAACTTTATGTAGCCTAGAGAGATGGTCATGACAAAAACTTGGGAATTTTAAGCCATTTCACTTAAAGTTATTCACAGACTCAACTAGGTCTACAAATTAGTATACCATACTTACATTTGCTAGTAATGCAACCAAAACTTAATCGATTTGAATCATGTAAGTACATTATACTTTAAATGTTTGATTAGATATAAAATCCGGGTTTACAGTGTACAAATCCGATATTCACAATATGGGCCCTTTAAGCAATTAAGGATGAGTAAAGGAATTAGGGATCGATGAATGATGAAAGAAAGGAATAATGGAAGGAATAAAGTATTCTTTCTGCATGTCATTGTGGCACTAGGTCCTGTTATGCATTGTACTAATAGTAATTTGCCAGTCCACTTATAAATGCCTCTCATAAGCACAATTTTAACGGACAGAAACTAATACCACTTTATCCTGAGGCGACTGATAAGTGAGGCAATCTCCTTTCTATGCATAAAATCCAGACAGGAATGTTAAGTGAGGCATTTTTAAACTTAATATAGACTGTTCCACCAATTGCTGATGAATATACAGTACTAGTCTGTTTATGCACTCACTGCAAAAATAAGCGTGGTATTTATTATTCCCAACTCAGCTATTTTAAGTGGGAGGAGAAAACATTACTTACATTACATATTTGTGAAGATGTTTCTGTTCAATAGTCATAAATCTATCTAATCTGACAAAGGCAGATTTAAGCCCACTACTAGAGTTGGCTGGTGTGGTGTGTTCACTTATAGTTACCTAATGGACAACTGCATCCACTGGGGTGAGAATTTTACTGATAATCTTAATTAGCACACAATGGTCACTTGTTCATTAGCATAGGACACCATCTGCATATGTGCTTCATGGTGCAGTTGGGGACATTTTGTGACAGCAAACATCATCCAATACAGAATGAATAGCTTTAATAATACACTGGTCCAAGTGAAGCTGCTTTCAGACAACCTGGGAGCCATAGCTTTGAAGAGGAATGTTTGATACAAGCAGTTAAGTAGATTGGCTCAAAGTTTGGGGATGATCTGTGTACGACATAACTGTGGCAAAGCTAACACAATAAGGTGTAATTGGTGGATTGAGGGCAAAATGTTGTCCTTAATTGGTCTGTTTCATACTGTTTACGCTATTTGATCAGCTGGAAATGTTGCATAGAAGCAGAAGATGTGACAATTTAATACAAAATGTATAAGCCTTGAAGTTAATATTTGGTCTATATGTTGTTAAATCTAACAAGAGTGATACAATATCATGCCGATATTTACTTGTGTGGTTTGTCTGAAGGAAACTTATGTAAGAATGCATGGATGCAAATTGATTCATGATTACAAAACCCCTTGATTTTAATCAGGAAGGAAAATACATATATGTTATACTGTACATACTGTACATAGAGATGAAAAGGTATGAACATTTCATATCACGATTACAGTGACAAAAATGATTACCGCTATTAAGTATTATCGCGGTATTGTTAAAATGTGCGGAAAATGTTCAAAAAGTACTGATTCATACACAGGAATAATTTCTTCACATCCTATACTGAAGTAGTATCTAATCTTTTACAGATTTCGCAGCACTGACCAGATTATCTCGTAAGGGCAATTTCATTGTTTTATACATCGCTATTGCGAAGCTTTTCAGTTCAGCCTAACTCTGTGATTTAGCTTGCTAAAGAAACAACTGATAATCGTTTCATTCCTAATATACTATATAGGTAAAATGAAGGAAAAAAACAAACAAAGACCGGACTATTCAGATAACCATTCAGATAACAATAAAACAAAAACAGTTTATTTTTCAGTTATGGCACTCTAAAACATAATATATATTTTGCCATGCCTTAAAAAAGGCCTACCCATGAGGGGATTACAATTTACCATCTGCAGCTTTTTAACATGACCTCTGTTTCTCCTACGAAGACATGATGTTCTTGACAGCTAATTGTTTCATGTTTCGGCTAAATTCTCAAAACTTATTAGGTTGGATGTGAAGAGACACAATGAGGTTAAAGAGCAGGCTGGTTTAATTTGAGCTTATTTTTAGTCATATCAACCGTCCAACAGTTGAAAACCAACAGATGGTTTGACGCCAAAACATCAAACAATAGCTGCTTAAATACTTACAATATGGAACTTGGAGTTAACCCAAAAGAAAGACAAAACGATTTCCATGATATAAAAAACCAGGACCATGCTTTAGCTCTGCTTTAATGTTGCTGTTAATCACGGCAGAACAAATTATTCTCTGCCAGAATGGGGTCAGTCCAGCTTCTATAAACCTCTCTGCTCCATTCTCTTTTTGTGTCTTCACTGACTAGATTTCACCAAAGGTCTCTCAATTTCTGTCACAAGTAATTGATGTTTTGTCTGGCTTTGTCAGTCTCTGTGGCCTTGTGCTACTTATCTGTCATCTGCAAAGTGCCATTCACGTCTCCTCCTCGCCTCTGTGGAAATACAGAGGACCTTGTGGCTTTAACTAAACTGTCTGCTTAAACACGCCACTTTCACTTTTCATTACCTGCTGAACGGTAGAAAAACATTTCCCCCATCTTTTCTATCTCTCTTGTGGCCTCAACCCCGCTCCCCTCCGTGCCACCCGCAATTTTTTAAATGCGACTAGATTCCGTCCTAATCAGAATCACATGCGTTGTTGTGTGACTCCACCATTGCCCGGAGCATCTTATCAGCAAGTAGCAGGAACACTACTGATATTAGCTAGGCAGTTAAAAGCCACGGGGACCACAGGGACCACCCCACCTGCCAGGGCAGAGCGTGTAGCACATCTAATAAGACACGCTAGGATCATTAGCACAATAGACCTGGCCAGGGTTCCCTCAAACCCACACACACACACACACAATTCCCCAAACTCCACAGTTCCTATATTACATTATCATGTTTCTTCATCTCATTGAATTTCTCATTCCTTTCCATCAACTGTCCTCCCAAACTCTAGTATCTGTGTCTTTCTATTATTCATAACGGAGAGGACACCAGTCTATCTGGGCTCGGCCCATGGTTCAGCATGACAATATTATCTCCGAAGGGCCTGACTTTGTCTTGGCTCTCAATCGACTGAATGCTGTGCACAAATCCGGCACACATGATAATGGATGTCCAATCCCATGGCAGGTAGCATTGCCAGGAGCTGTCTTTTCTATATTTGAGCCAGTTGGAAGCAGTGTCACTAGCCATTTGGTATTTTTTATTAAATTAGAATACATGTTTAAAAGGGTGAAATTAACGTTTTTAAAATTTAAAATTTAAAATTACATTTGTATGGATGTGTGTTTATCTGTCTAATCAAGGCTGTGGCATATGTTTCTTTGTGACGATAATGCTTTCATAGATCAATTAGATCCACCTTATTTTGGCGGATTTAAGGATTTCTACATGTGTACAAGTCTTCCACATATCATTGGAATTATATGTTAAAAAAACTTCTAAGTTGCTTTGACAATAAATCTAATTCTCAAAACATGATGTAAACATCACAGGTTAGCTTTATTGAGTAAACCATTAGGCCATGGGTAGAATAATTAAGAATGGCAATGCCTTTTTACGCAATGCCATGCACTGATGCATTGTGAACTCAGTCGAGACAGAGACAAGTCAGAATACGTGTGAGACCAAGACGAGTCCCAGAAGTAGAATAAAGAACTAGAGGACTACGGCCCGGCCACCAGCCTATGTCCAACAAAAGAAAAAAATTTCATTCTCCTTCACAATGGTCCTCATCACCAGGGTGGGAAGAAGGAATTCACAGTGAACATTTTAAGGACTTTCCTATATGCTGGAATTTAATAACGAATAGACCTCTAAAAGGCCATGTTATCTCTACTGTCAAAGTCGCTGCTTTCATCAGCAGTGTCGGCTCACATTTTCTCTGCTCCGAATGAACCTTCTGAATTAGATGGGATGTGTTTTCAATATTGCCAGCTTTTCTGTGACATAATTAACCTCTAGTGCTGACTAGAGTCTTTAACCGACCTAGACCAGTCACTCCACATTAAAATCCCAAAGATACACATGTGTAGCTGCAAGAACTGACAAGGCCCTCAATCCCCCCTCCAAAAAATATAAAATAAAAATAGATGCCGGGATATCAGTGATATCTATGGGTATGACCTGCAGATGTGGAACTAAACAGCCTCCGATGATAATTTCCTCTGACGAAGTGAAATAAGCCGAGGTATAAACATTGCGCTTGTCATCTTGTGTGAGTGTTAAGCGGGTAACTTGGGAGAATGCTCCAATTAGCTGCGGTGTTGACAACAGGAGAAATGAGACTCAAGTCTCAGCGTTCGTCTTCAACGCATCCACATAATGTCAATATTTACAGCCTAAGTAACAACTTCACCACCAAGAATGAAGCTATTAAGAGGATACGTACTCTGAATCATCACCCCCAACAATCAGAAAATCTGTAAACCCATACTCTTTTATTAGACGTTTATACTTTATACTTTATACTCTATACTTCCGTTTATACTTTTGTTTGTACTTCTGCATTTTGTCAGGGGATATTGAGTCTCGCTTTCACCGGAAGGTGCTGGAACTCCTTAAACGTGTCAAGCGCAGAACTTATTGTGATTGTTTCATCCTTGGATTGTATCTCCCTAGAAAACCAATTTAAAGTCAGCCCCTGACATAATTTCACCTTAATGTGCCCTGTGCCCTGCCCAAAGGCAAAATGTTCTCATCTCAGCAAATGCTACCAATCTATTGCAGAAGCACATATCCCCAGAAAGCCATACATAATTAACACAATGACAATCAAACATTCTTTGGCAGTTCCACAGAGTCTGACTCAACACTTCTCTCTACAAATTCAAGCATAAGGCCATGCTAAAAACTGCTGTGTCCAGCGCTGGGTTTTATCACAAAGCTGCAACTTGTACTGTTAATTGCATTCGATGCAGTTTCATCTTAAAGGCAAATTTACAAGGCATGTACTGTAACAACGCATTATGTAATACTGTAACTCTCCAAAATCAAATTTGCACGTCATTATGTAATAAAGTGCTTGAACGCAAAAGGTATAATGTAAAATGTAACATATTTCCTCGCATTTTGTAAAAAAATATTACATATTGCGGTGATTATTACAAAATGCCGTGCAGGTCTCGTGTTTCCAGGGTAGCCTATTCACCCATGCATTCACTGATACAGTAGGCCTATATTGTGGAAAGCGACGTGCGTACCGGGAGCTTATACTGTATGGGACCGTGATTGATATATTTATTTAACACATTTTGTGCATTTCTGTAAACTCATTGTGCTGAAAATAAAAACACTGAAAATAAAGTAAGCAGAATAGGCCAATATTGTACAATCCATCCGCCGCTCCCTTCTGTTTATATAGCCTACTGTAAAGGCCCATTTGTAACATTAGTTTTTACAAAATGAGGGGAAATGTATTACATTTTGCATTCAAGCTGTTAAAAATGCGGGAAATTGTTACAAAATGCAAGTGATTACATAATGACGTGAAAAGTTATTACATTTTGGAGAGTAATTGTGTAATGCTGCGTTATTACATAATGCGTTGCTACAAGGCAGTTTAGCCTAGTATTCCAAATATTGATTCAAACATGCTAAATTGCTTCAAAGACTTCAATAATTCACAAATATCCCTAGGGAAGGGAAAAAATACAGATATAACCAATTACAGGGCACAACCTCAAAAGAGAAAAAATATCAGATGTAGCCTCCAATGACACTGATAGATAAAGTGATAGGCTTTGTTCAATTCTTGTGAAAAACATACAGCATATGGACTGGCTTTACCAAATGTATTTTTTGCAGGTGTTGTTTAAATACCATCATCCTCCTTGGTTGAAAATACAAAAATTCATTATCTCAAACCATTGTGCCGAGTTGCTCTACTATTTTCTCTACCATTCTCTACCGGCTACCATTCTAATGTTAGATGACATATCATCAAACAATCCGCCATCCAGCCCCGGACAAATGAAAATCTCTTTATATGGAATTAAGTCAGTCCTAAGGGAAGAGTGTTTTGTGTCAGGGCTAGAAGTCTAGAACACATCTGTTCTGAGTGAAAGGATTTATCGGAAACACATCACAGCGTCGCTTGGCTGCACACATGTGTACTTGAATTTGTCAAGTGGGCAAAACACCGATCTGATGGAAAATCATGATTGCTGGTTGGTAGTGGTGTGACACACGCAGCGGAAATATAGGGACTGAAATTGTCTCTCTCTCTTCGCCGGTCATGCGATTTGAGACGGGGCTATTTTGAAGAAAACAAACAGCGATATGTATCTGGAGCGCAGTGAGTCGTTCAAATTAAGAGCACTTAAACAGGAAATTACAGAGGCGTCGCCACTGATAAAGCACAGCTAGGAAGCAGTAATGCGATGTTTGTGTTTACCCTGGCCTTGATATAGAGATGCCTTGTTAGCGTTTCAAGTGTCAACTTCCCTAATCACGTTTGTAATCACAACTGTAGCTCTCACAAAGATTGTGTAGTCTCATGTAAAAAACACACACAGTTGGGATATGTTTACATATACTGTATGCATATGGAAATCACACAGATACACAGAGTCCTATTTATACAGAGATAACGCAATAATGCCATTAAGAAGACCCCTCAATATCCGGCGTTCACTGGTTTATACGGAACCAGAGGTAGCGTATTGCCGCTTGAGTGTGTCTTTTTACATAGAAATCTGGCGTTCCACAACCATGACCAAAGAGCGTGACGTGTAACAAAACAGTGTTTTCTTCCTTCTCTTTATCTAGTCTATTCTCTTTACAGTACCACCACAGTGCATCACTCTATCTCATCTGTTTTCTTTTCCAGAGTCAGCAGATGTGACACGGTTGTGACTGAAATTTATGTCTTTATGCTCCACTATACCTGCTTCAGTCAAAATGCGCTGTTGACGAGAGGTCTGCATTGTGCGGGACCTTTACGCTGTGTTCAACTTGTCAACAGGGCGAAAAGGAGTGAAAAGGATCACAATGACAGCCTGCTTATTGTTTCCACATGCATTGCCCTTTCCCTGTATAGATAAATGACAACATTAGCATAAATGGCACTTCTGGACAGGAAGTCATTTAGCGAGACGCAGATGAGACAGATGACGATATAGAGAGTGTGTGTGTGTGTGTGTGTGTGTGTGTGTGTGTGTGAGGGGGTACGTACTTAATTTGTTAGACTACATTTTGGCGTACAAATCAAGCTTTTGTGAAAGATTATTGCAAACAAAACAAGGCAGACAGGAGTTGCCATTAAGTCACGCATCGTGACTTCGAAAGAAAATTATCTTTTGTTGTCACATTGTGAACAAACAAAATTATGTTTTAATGTTGAGAAGGGATTTTACTGCACCTTTTATTGTCACTGATGAAAATACTCTTAACAGAAGATGATGCTTCAAAGTTTATGCCACCTTTCTTTGTTTTGTGTTGTTTGTCGCATGCACGCTATATGTTCACGGCTGAATATAACAGGGACAAAAACAACTCCTGAAGTTAGTCATAAAAGTGTCTACTTGTAATTGTATATATGGATAGTAGCAACCACCTGCAATAAATTGGGGGCAGGATAGTCAAGTGGCCTGGATGTTGGACTCCTAGCCAGAAGGACATGGGATCAAACCCCAGATTGGGCCTACCTGTAAGCATCCTTGAGCAAGATGCCTAACCCATATCCGCTCCATGTAACAGCAGCATGTCATTGTAAGTCACTTCAGATAAAAGTGTCTTACATTGTAAAATGATTACATTTGTAAATGGAAATGCTATTATGAATAGTCTGAATTCATTTTCAATGCCTAACCCCTACCACCAACTAAAATACTCGTAACTGTACTCTTGCTGCTTTGTATAAAAGCATCTGCTAAATGACCTAATCGTATCTACAGTATGTCATTGTAATGGCTCGCTGACCAACAAAAACACACTTTGAGCCACATGCCAGCCATGCAAGCCACGTTGCGCTTGGTCACCGGTGGTCGCCATGGTGTTTCAACTGGTTGGAAGTGAGCGAGTGTGATGGCTTGATGGAGTGGGCCTGCTGTGACCGAGTGGGACAGTGAGTGGGTGACTGATGGATTGAGATCATTGGCTGGGAACGCTGGCAGACATGGTCGCTCAGCAGGAGCGCCAGGAGGTGTGGATGAGGGGGGGGGGGGGTAGATTGAGAAAGAGAGAGAGGGGGCGGAGGGCAGGAGGCAGCGAATGAGGCAGTGTTGATATATGCACTCTTTCTCCTGATTAATGTAGAGCACAAGAGTGGCACCGATCGATTCTTGCGACTTAACAACCTTTCGTCACTCGTCTTACCTACTTTTTTTTCACTAGTTTTCACAGCATCATTGATTAGCTTTACTGACTTGGTGCCCACGTATATAGATGTTATTTTGAAGGGACAAAAACCCTAGGCAAAAACCCTATACAAATGTGTATATATATATATATATATATATATATCACTTTTCATGTATCTCAGTTCATTGTATATACTGTATATCAATGTTCATCCATCAGTCATCTATATGTCTGCAACATAGCTCCCCACAGCTCTTTGCTGCCAGGCTACTGAAGCAAAGCAGGTGTTGGCCTGATCATTGGCTGGATGAGAGACCTACTGTGTGAGGTGTGGGTGCAGCCAGCAGGGGGCACTCACCCTGTGGTCTGTGTGTGTCCCAGTCCCGTGAAAGGGACACTGTACTGTGAATAGGTGTCATCTTTCGAATGATATATAAAACTGAAGTTCTGACCCTCTGTGTTCATTAAAGATCCCAAGACACTTCTTGAAAAGAGTAGGGTTGTAATCCCCTGGCCTTCTAAATTATCCCTAAAATTACAAATTTGCTCACCTCCCCACTGCATATCTAATGTGTGGTGAGTGTACTGGCGTCCTCTATCTGCCGTCACATCATCCAGGTGGATGCTACACATTGGTGGTAGCGGAGGTGGGTCCCCTATGACATGTAAAGCGCTTTGAGTACCTAGTAAAAAAAAGCTCTATATAAGTGTAATTATTATTTATTTATATCTATAAAGTCACCCGTGACCCTGAAAAGGAGTAAACGGTAGAAGATGGATGGATCTATAAAGTTCATTGTATAAATATCACTTTTCATTCCATGAATATCAAAATTCAATATATATATTTTCTGTTTGGCATATACAATTTACAATTTTACAATTAGGTCATTTAGCAGTCGGTTTTATCCCATGCGACTTACAATTACATGATGCTATTACATGGAGCAGACCTTCCAGCTGGAAGTCCAACACCTTGACCATTTGACTATCCTGCCCCATATATATATATATATGATCCATATATATATATATATATATATATATATATACCTCCAGTGGTCTTAAATTAATCAAATGAATGTTTTTGGATAGTACTTTAACAAGTCCACCCAATAATATCCAGTGTGGATGTCTTTATGATCCACCGAGGGGGCTAAAACGATGACCATTCCACCAGAGATACGCTGATTTCATCTTTTTTCAGTATTTTTCAGGTGCTATGATGGAATCACTATGAAGCCTAATCAGATGCAGACTGATTTAAAGCCCCCATGAAGTGTCTCCCAGGCCTTGATTATAGTAACATTTGATGTGAGATTGAGCTGTCCTTAAAGAGCTCCTTTTACCGTGGAGCTAGGCACATTTCGATGCAGATATGTGAAAATTTATGTTATTTTTTACACTGACACTGCTGCAAAGCTTTTATGTGCCCTTGGAGGTTTGTATCAGTGACCAGCATTTTAAGGACTTGCTGTGGCATTTCTGCGACAAGTGCCATGAATAAAAGCATGAAATTGTGGCTTTATCGCTTTGTGTCTGCCGACGTGAGATGGTAAAACTTCCAGATAGATAAATAGAAGTCTTTGTGATAAAATGTTATCCTTTTCAGGAAGTTGGATTAACAGTATGTTAAACACGCTAATGTAGGGAAAACGGAAAAAACAAGGGCAATAGTGGGGGATACAGTGGTGACAGAAACATGCACAAAAACACAGTTTAAAATATAAAGCTATAATCCAGATGATATTTTGATGATGTAAGGAATAATCCACACTGAGGTGTACATTATGTATGAACCAATGAGCCAGGCCAAAGAAATGTAGTGGTCATGCTTATTTGTAACAAGATTAATCTGTTCATAGATGCAATATATTCCAAAACCACTGTGGGCACTTTAATACTAATCAACTGTGAATATACTTTACCTATAAGGCCCTTTTTGTTTAGGTGCTATGTTATGACCCAATAATTCACTGCAAGTTTTACAATGATTTTTTTTATTTTTTGCTTTGCTCTATTTCTCTTTAAGCTATAAACTGTCACAATACACTCTAAATCCTTTTAATTATGCATATGCAGTGTGGTGCAGCTCTCAAAGGAGGTCGGAAAAAACTGAATTTGACACCAGACTGTGTGGGCGAGAGATGAGAGCATCGTCTGGGGGAGCAGAGCTGAACAGAACCAGAGATCGCTTTTGGTTATGTAAGGCTGGATTTACACCAGCACAGAAAATCTCATTTGTTTAACCCTTGGTGACCCACATAGCATTTTATAACATAGGCATTCATAGCAACCATCTCCTTCTTTGTTATACAGTATAGCTCAGTTTAGTTTAGTTTAGTTTGAACCAGGTACAGTAATAAAGTGCTCTCATGTTGCAAAGGGTGGGGTAGGCAATTAATACAGCACGTGATATTACCGGCTGCATGGCGATAGAGTGATATTAACTTTAGATAATGTGAAAAAATGTGTTGACCGGTGTTCGTTGTATTTAATGATGAACCCTGTCCTTAAATTATTGTTTGTAAAACAAGCATTGCGGCTGAGAACATTGTAGACAACTGTAAATAATGGTTTGGATTAAAATAGGAGACATTAAACACACAACAACAGTATGCTGAAAGAGTTTAACCTCAAATGGGGGAATTACAAGCAATTTATTTAGTCTTTCAATGCATAGGCATTGTACAGTACACCATGGTAATACATTGAAGCCTCGGGAGGAAAGCAAATGCACTACTCATGATTTATGGCAATGGATGTGTGGCGAAACGAGTCCACAAGTACTTCCAGAACAGGAAAACACCATCACTGATCAGCACTCCATGTGCAAGTGACCGAGAGATATAACAGACATGGTCATGTTTTTTATGGCGAAGGATGTGATGTGTGTGTGTGGCCCATGTGTTCAATTATGTGTTTGCATGTGTTTGCATGCCTGTGTGATTGGCCTCCTATTCTAACCCATACTGGGTTGATGCCTTTCTACTGCCCTGTCCAACTCTCCTGTAACGGCTCGTCTCCTGGTATCTCCTCCATGCTCTTGAGACTGTACTGGGAGACACAGCAAACTTTCTTGTGACGGCAGCTGGACTGCCTGTGCAACCTGAATGGGCTGCAGGTACCGCCTCATGCTACCGGTAGTGACAAAGACACTAGAAAAACGCACAACTAGAGAAGAATCAGTCAGGAAAGATAAGAAGAGAGCAATTGTCTGTGGCCACCACCTGTAAAACCATTCCCTTTTTGGAGGTTATCTTGCTGTTGCCTCTCCAGTGCCCCTGTTGTCACTTTCATGTGCACAATAACAGGTGACATTGATTCACAATCCCTTATGCTTCCTAACTGGACAGATTGATATCCCTGAAGTTTAACTGACTTTGTGTTATACTGTGATGATTACGTGTTCCCTTCATTTTTTTGAGCAGTGCAGTGAATCCAAAGGGTCAGATGTTATGCTATGCGTTTCACAGCATAACTCATTACAATAGACTCATTACAATACAATTAGTGATAGCAAATTTACCATACCATTTGCACCTCTAATTTTCAGGTAGAAAAATCCACCATATCTACCACAACTGCAAGATCTGTGTTTGAGTGTGTGTATGTATGTGCACGTTTGCTGTGCTTGTGTGAGCATTGGGCTAGTGGGAAGGCGGTTTGTGAAGTGATTCAGAGATACAGGGGCCGCTTCTTATAGAAGTTGACAGTTCAGATTCTGCATTAGACTGCAGAGGTCTTTGTCGACGCTGTTGAGAATGCGAAACACGACCAACTGGGACCAGAGTCTGCATGTATTTGTGTGTGTGTGTGAGGGGGGTTTAAACCTGTGCGGCTGTATACTGAGTGGCGTGCATGAATACTAATGCATTCACATTTACCATGTATCTCTGTGGATGCATAGGGATGTGTTTATTGGGAGTTTATGCATCTATACAGGCTCGACAGCAACCAATCCCACATCTGTATTGTAATTCACCTTGCTCCATAATTAGAAGCTGTTGTCACATGCACACACCCCGCCGTCTGCTCAGAAATTGCCATTTTCTACTCTGTAGAATGACCGCTGTGTTAAATGTCCTATCAGCTTGCACACGTTTCCAACAAACTCCAAAATAATGGCTTGGCTCATTTATAGAGCACTTTTTTTATCCTCTTGCACTTTTTTAATGATGTGAGAGGTTCTTTGAGCCATATTCGTTTTATTGGGGTCTTAAACATTACTGGTATTCTCTGGACTGCTTCCTGTCAGAGAGAATTTGAAAGTGATCTCTGAGTGTGAAGGCTTTTCCATCTCCATGGAGAGACAGAAGGCTAACTCCCTGTCAATACGATATGGTGGTGGCTCCTTATAGGCAGTCGGTAGGCACTGATTTAATAAGTAGTGCTGTTCTTACACAGGAAAGGAAGTGGAGAGATAACTACTAGTTCTACTACTACAGTAGTTCAACTATACTAGAATGCAGATATCTACGTCGAACCTGGTGTCAATATCAGATTTGAGCAGATCTAAGTAAAATTTGGCTTTTGCCTCCATTCACAATTAAATGCATAGGCTGAGACAAATTACTTTGAACAAGAGTCGCTCCGTCCCCTCTTATCAATAATGCATAATACTTCTTTACCAAATTAATTGTGATTTGAAGTATTTTTCTAGATAGATACAAGCATAATGTTTCTACCATACCGCACATTTTTCATTAGTGATAGCCATGAATTCATTTACATACTGTAATGCTATTGGCTAGAGTGCAGAGCTGCCTTTTTTGTGTGCTCCCCCACTTTCTAGGTAGTTAGTTGTATTCTGGCATGGACGCAGGATCTCCCGTTCTGTGCTCGAGATAGCCAGCCTTTCTAGCCCAACACTGTGTGCTGTATATTGTCCTTGTCCCTGAAGTACATTCAGTAAATCCTTGGGAATCTGAAGGATCCAGACACACTGCCGTTTTTGACAAAGAACACTGTACGTTTTTTTCTACATTTCTGAATATGAGTAAATCATCGAGTTAACAAGTTTTAATACTAAAGGTGTACCCATATAACTTCATATACGCATGCATTTAAGTATGTTTGTAATAATATATTGCTTATACAGTATAAAGCCTCAACTCTGAAATTATCCAATAATGCACCAACAAGATCATATAAATATATTGTACACTCTATAACCCAATTGCAGAGTTTTTGTGTCTGAATAAAAGGGATGGGAACATGATATCAATAAAAGTAAACATCACCAATAGGTTTTATAAAAAATCTAGTTCTGCTTACTAGGATTAAATTATACTTTGATAATAGTAATGAGCTATGCATGCACTGGATTGTTAGATGAATAGTTAGAGATAATTATATCATGGCATTTTTTTATAATGATTAATTAATTTTATCATGGCAATGTTAGAACATTTTTAGGACTATACTGTATCCTACCATTATGGTCAAGGCTGCTTCATAGCACATGGGCCTAAATTACTTCAGCCTGTACTTTACTGCAGTGGTAGTCCAGGGTACTTTCATAGGCTTAATTAATAATGATTACTATATTATTACCCTTACACTGATCAGTGTAATTTTGGACCTTCAATACTGCAATTGCAAGATAGATGTCATTCCAGATTTGTCCAGATCAGGCAAGCAGATATTGCTTTCAACATATGGATGAACAGGGAGATGTAATTCATTTTAAAAGCCCATCCTAATTTAATCCGGAGACATTATAAACCATGTTGCTCCAAGTCAGTCAGGGTCACGTAAAAACAAAATAAATGCTTCTTGTTATTATCAAATGTGAATTCCACACCAGCCGCAGGCATCATGTCACGCTTCACCCTGCGTTGCTGCTTGTAGTGTTTCTATTTGAGGAGCAGCCAGCGCTCCACACATCTTTTTGAAGTTTCACCATCACCAACTTTTCACTGGTTTTTAGAAAACAAATAAAAAAAAAACACTGGTTCCATTGCATCTGGTAAATGTGTTTGGTATGCATATGGCGCTTATTTGACACTGACATCAGTGTGGAGAGAGTGCACAAGTCCTGGCAAAGAAGGAGGCTATATTACTGGAAGTTTCTCCCGACACAGGGCATGCTAATGTCAACCTTCATTCCACATCGCTAGAATGGAGTGGTATTCATTTGGCTGATCTTACCATCCTGTACTGTACACACACAGGGATGAGAAGGCTTTGAAGAAATACCAAATGATTGACAGCTTGTTGTAGGTGCCAGTTAGCATTGCCAACTATTCATTGGTCACAAGGAAGGTATTTGTCCCCTGGGCTCCCACACAGACATCTGCCATCACACAGATAGGATGTGTACTGGCTTTTTCAATCATGCTGAAGTAACTGTTAAGTCAGGATTTGCATTTATTTTATGGTTTTAAACCATCAAATCATAACTAATCTGTTGGCTAGTTCTCTGCGTTAAAATGGAATTTGCAACTTTCTTTTGTTTATATTTTTATTTCATTGACCTGTAAGATGGAGTATGTAACACAATGGACTGACACTTGAGAAAGCATTGAATATAAATGAAAGACTACATTGGTAGATTTTTTTAGATTAAGGTTAACACAGTCTAAAATGCAACAGAACACAAATGTGTCCTGTTACTTCAGTAAGGAGGGGACAACATGAAAGCATAGATAGTAAAAATATGGACTAACATACCTTGTTCAGAGATGCTCTCAAAAGACTGCTAGAAAAAATATAGAAATATAGTGTTTGAACGCTATTGACCAATGATTGTTTCTGCACTTTTGATGGTATCCAGAAATCCTGCACCGGCATTCTGTAACTTAACGCTCGGTGATCATGAGAGCCACACTGACGAGTGAAAATTATCGACAGCATGCTCAATTGTTATGTTGTCATACTCCAACAAAGGAAATTTAAAGAAAGCTTAACCTTCGGTATGACTAACGGTCCCAATTGCTGTGAAAACAATTCCACAATCTCTGTGTCAGGAAATAAAATGGTGTGTCTTGTCTCTCTCTGAGCCAGAAACCACCACAATAATTAACAAATGACCAAATCACTTAGGCCCAGGGTGCAATTTGACAGGGGGATGGGGGGGATTCCCCCCCTCTGGTCTATATATCCCTGCCTCTGATTAATTATTTTTATCCCAAAATAATAGTGATTAATGCTGCAACTTCACCAAAAGATCAAATGAAGCGGACAGGCTAGTGGGCAGGATAGTCTAGTGGTCTAGGCATTGGACTCCCAGCCGGAAGGTCGTGAGATCCCCAGAGGTGGCCTATCTGTAAGCATCCATGAGCAAGATGCCTAACCCCTATCTGCTCCATGTAATAGCCCCATGTCATTGTAAGTCGCTTTAGATAAAAGCGTCTGCTAAATGATAAAATTGTAATTGAAGTGCTGCAATGTGAGAACAGCAACAAACAGCGATTAAATCACAAATGGACAATCAGTGATAGTCAACACTAGACCGGACAATAGACATCACAATAGATGTGTCAGGGCTTTGCTAGGATGAAATCAAAAGGCTGTTTGTACACAAACACGGGAGCAGAAGGTACTGTAAGTTAAAAAATGGCTCTTTATTGTTACTTGAGGGGCTGGAGTCAGAAGGGGCGAGGAGGGAGGCAACAGTACCCGTAAGGGCTGGGCGTCAGAGCGGTCAATACCGGGAAGAACCGTAGAGATGAGCGAAGGTACCGAGGGGCTGGCAGCGAGGCGTCCGGAACCGGGATATCCAGGATAGTCTAGTGGGGCAGGATAATCTAGTGGTCTAGGTGTTGGACTCCCAGCCGGAAGGTCGTGGGTTCGAGCCCCAGAGTTGGCCTACCTGTAAGCATC
>JAODLI010052845.1:0-16201 GCA_027575585.1 Percopsis omiscomaycus | reverse complement strand
TGCCATTGTGAGCCATGCTCCCACTGTGTCTTGGACTACTGTGTGAGAATGGGGTCATTGTTGCTCTGATGCAGTGTGTGTGTATGTGTGTGGGTGTATGTCTGTAACTGTGTTTGCATGCATGATTTAATGTATGTGTTTTTTATTTATTTATGTGTGTTTTCATACGTGTGCATACAAGCCTGTGAGTGAGTGTGTGTGTGTGCGTTCAGTGCCCTGGCACTGCTGTGCCACCTCCAACAACACAGTGGCCTGTATTCTCACGTGTACACACTGTACTGAACACGTACGCCTAATGAAACTCAACAGCGCAGGTTACTCACACACAGACAAACACAGGCTGGAACCCCGATAGACCAAAACACTGTATCACCACACCACAGTCAGAGGCCCAGCCTTGTACAACCAAAATCAAGACTCATTTTTTATTTTAGAAGTGGCTGCCAGACAGTTTTGCTTTCTGTGTCGCTGGCTCACACTACCCCAGTTAGTCACAGTGGAGTCCCCCACAACTGTCTCTAAAGGATTAGCAGCCACGACTAGACCCAATTCTAATCCTGTTCTCAACAGGCTCTCTCCTACGGTCTCACCAACACGACACTCACACTGGATTTTCAATGACAAGAAGCGACTATCATATCGCTTCCAACTAATCTGATTATTGGCTCTTACAGCACTTAGTATGTGCGGTGCTGTTGTTGGTGTCATGGTTACTGCCATGACTACCAAACAAAGAGCTGAGCAATGCTACTTAACCCCGCTGTGCCTTTACTTATGTGGTGTGCGCCATCGATACATTTTATACTGGACAATCCTGCTTTAGGACGCACACCTACCTATTGTTGACTGTGTAAACAAGGTTTCCAAGTGATAGCCGACAAAACAGCAGGTAGTATAAATTCACCTCTATCTTGACTGAGTGTTAAAGTGTGTTAATGCATGTGGATTAGAGTGGGATATGGGCCATAATATTACATACAAATACCACAGTACAGTAAATACATCATACAGAGTAGAGGAAATTCCACTGAGAAATACAGCACAGTGCACTCAAACCTGTAAGCGTGGGCGACAAGTAGGCTATGATCTTGTTGCTGTCACTAGAGACAGGTAGTCAGCTGGGCTGTATTGTGTTACCTACTGCTGACTCACAGCCTCTATAGATGTCTGTCAAAAGTGTAAGAGGCTGGCTGCCAGCGTTGTAGCCAGGGGCGCATGCATGCATGTGCTCCGGTGTCCCATTGAGTGTAACTAACCAACCTGCCCTGTATGCAATCACGGCACAGAGGTTATGGCATATTGCATTTGTGAATCACATTAACAGATAGACACTATGTTTACACTACAGCTACTTCAAGGGCTAGTGTGTGTGAAGCCATGCAACTCACACACTTATGCGAAGTGTGTATGGGAGGGAGTGTGTGTGTTTGAATCCAAATACAAGGGGCAAGGGCGGCGCGACTTTTGCTGAAACTAGTGTCAAACCAAGGATTTCATGACATTTGGAGGCAAAACACTAATTCCAGTAAAGTATTATGTACTTACGCACTACAGTACATATGGAAATACCCTGCCCAAAATGTGAGGTTTTAAAATATTATAATAAAATCCTTACATAAGATGACATAAAATCTTACACAACACTACTTTAAGGGCCTTCAAAACGGCTTCATTTGCCAGTGGCTTTTATGGTCCTGGTCAAAGGGTTTTGTTTCCCCACACAGTAGATCTACCTCGTGCCAGCGCAGTAGACACAGCTATCAAGAATGCCTCAGCCGTTGTCATTCACTCTCTCACTACGTACGGACTATGGGACTAGAATCTGATCCAGGATCAGGGTGACAGCTGAAGCATGGCCATGAGAGCAGCGACCTCCCAACCCACAAACATGCTGTGACATCACTCTAAGGAGGTCACAATAATCAGATTATCCCAGTTATACAGACTTACTCTGACTACTTTGGGCCTGCCCGTCAACAAAAAATGCACTCGCACACAAACACACCTCGTTCAAAAGAGAATAACACGAAACAAGCAGAAACATGAAATAATGAATATAATGAATAAGCAACAAAAAATTTATTTAAAAGTCTCATATCCTAGTGTTCCTCAATTTGGGAATTGGGAACCCGCAGGGCTTTGTAAGGCTTGTTTTTCAGGGGCTACGGATGATTCCACGATTTTGAAATCTTTTTTTAGTCTCTTTTAGTCTTTTTATTATTATTAGTTCTTAATGTCATTATACATGTTTAATAAAAACTGCCATACATTTTTCAATTGTGGTTCTATAAATCCTTTATTTGTTGTCTATTATCTTGGCCAGTGTCTTTCTAAGATTATGTCAGAGAAAGCACACAGTCTGATGAAATTATATTTCTTTTTTAAATATGCTAACCGATAATCAGCCAATAATTGACGCCTTTAGCTGGCAGCATCTTGGAGACCGATTTAAAAAAAAAAGCCACCCAACTCAAGTGTAAATCACAGAGTTGCATACAGTATGTGCAACTTTTATTTTGATGCGTGGTGGAGATATACTACATACAATGCGTCGGGAGCCATCTTAGATTTCGCCCCATGGCTGTCTTCAACGTATGTAAATGTAAGAAGTATGTGAACAACTTATTTTTGGAAACTACGGGTCAAAACAAGGTTGAGAACTACTGCCCTATCAGGACTGTATGTCTGGGCCGGACGCAGGCATCGGAGAGCTGTGTGAGAAAGTGTGGAATGCTAAGCTTTACAGAGCAGGGGTCTGGAAGACTGAAGACAGAGGAGAGGCTCGGGGGCCTGTACTCCTCCGTAACCGCAGCGATGCCAAGTGGTCTGCGGTTTGAAGAGGACACCTGAGACCAGCGCACCTGGACAATGAGCTGAGGTGTAACCCTAAACCCAGATGAACTGCTGTTTATCCCCCGCTCTCTTCGCCTCTTGTTCGTTCCCATCGTCTCCTCTCACCCTCTACCTCTTCCTCTCTCTGGTCCTGATGTTTATTTTCTCTATCCTCATCCATGTATATCGTCCCCACTCGCTGTCCAAATCCTCCTCTTTTCTCTTTCTCTCCCTCTACCATGCTCTCATGTGTATCGTTCTGGCTGCCTTTCCTCTTTCTCCCCTCTGCGCATCGCTTGGCTAACGCAAATATCTCTGTGTATGAGTCATAGTCCAATCACACATTAGCATAACTAACATTTTCACTAAAATTCAATCAGAGAGAGACACAGTCTTCCTGAGCCATTAAGGTGGTTCTTTCCCTCTGACTTTATCAGTATTTTCACACAGAGGATATTTTATTATAGGGGACTGACATTTTGTACAGTAGCTGAGCACAACTAGCTAGCAGCTCTATGACTTAACAGCACAGCAGCACCCATGTCACAGAGGAAGAGGCAGATCTGGTGCTGTTGCCAAGGCTCTGCCATCAAATACCCGTACGAGCCCCGTCATTACCGTTACACAACGCAGAGCCTGAGGGGGAAGAAAGGACAGAGAGTTGGGTTTGGGGAAGGGGTGAATGGGCAATAATATTCATTTGCTATAATTTCGCAAGTAAGAAAACAGCCTATTGCAGTTTTTCCATTATCGAGTATGACAATAATTTATAGTACACAGAATACCACGTCGCTCCCATTACTTTTACAAAAATCCACATTCTCTGTCATATGCAACTCTTAGCGTGGCGTGTGTGCATTCAAGGTAGCCAACACAAAGACTGGCACAGTGATACGTATGCAGAGCAATGCCCTCAGCATTAGACTAAAGAGCCATAGTGAACAGCGAGCCAAAAGGGGACGCCATGCCAGATCAATTGAAAGTGTGTCTAAGTAGCTGCTGTCTTTTTCTGAAAGGCATGCAGTCAGCATCCTAAACACAACACCCTACACGATCACCCCTTCTCTCATCACACAGTACGGGTAGGCACACACACACGTGCATTATCTCTTTGACGGAGCAGCAACTGCAACTGTGTCTTTAAACAGCAAGTAGCACAAAGGACCAAAAATAGCCCAGTGAGTTGCAGAGCAGAACTGCTCTCCTTGACGAGGAGAGGCAGAAGGAGGAGGATGAGGAGGAGGTGCAGAGAGAGAGATGGCAGGGGAAATATGGCAGAAAGCGAGTAACTCTCCAGGACAGACTCATCCCTGCTGGGATAAATGAACGTTTGTCATTTTGTGTCAACAACCTGGTTTACTGCAAAACAAACGCACCAAAAAACACTTGATCATTTCTGTAGTCATAAATTACAACCATACACTCTATTACCAAAGTCACTTTCATATCACCGTAGCATGAAACGGACTTGGCCTGATCAAACATGCAAAAACGGGAAATTAGTAAGTAAACGTGTGTTTAGTGAGTGCGTGGGTCTGATGCAGATAGACTTAAACGGGTAGCTATTATTTAATTCATGAATGTATACTTGAAATAAAAGACATTCTATTGTTCAGTAGCATAATTTTTGGATTCACATCATATTATCATCAGGCCCATAGGACTGCTGATTACTGTCTATCACAGAATGATTTCAGACACTACCGTGGGGAGTGGTTTGCTGGTGTGTACTTACTGTTGCTGGACTTGAGATCTCTGTGTATGACAGGTACGATGGTCTTGTTGTGCAGGTAGTCCATCCCAGTGGCAATCTGGACAGCCCAGTTCACCAGCACCCTCGGGGGAACCTTCTTGCCGGCTAGGGCCCTGTTCAGAGCTCCCCCTCTGGCGTACTCCATCACCAAGCAGAGGTTGGGCTCCCGCAGGCAGACCCCCCGCAGGGAGATGATGTTGGGGTGCCGCAGCATCCAGAACAGCCTGGCCTCTTGCCGCACGTTCTCAGCTGTAGCGCTGATGTCCTCGTCAGGGTCCTGCCTGGCTGCTTTGACTGCCACCTCCTCCCCCCGCCACACTCCTTTATAGACCTTCCCAAACCCCCCAGCCCCAATCACCTCCTCCAGGCGCAGTTCTGTGAAGTCAATCTCCAAGGGACACTCGCCGACCCCGACTGCGCCTGCCACTAGCCCTCCTGGGGTCAGTTGTGGGCAGTTGGTGGCATCCCGCTTTATGACATAGTTGCTGGGGAAGATGCCCACCTTGTCCTGGATCTTGCCGGTCCACCAGCCCTCGTCTCCAGACACTTTGGAGTCTTTGGAGAGGACCTCAAGGAGGTCCCCGCGCCGCAGGGTCAGCTCCTCATCTGCTGTGGCCTCATAGTCAAACACCGCTGTCCAGTAGGGGTTGGGGATCGCAGCCCCGCCGCGATGGCCGGGATGGGAGTCTGGAGAGCCACAGGAGGAGATGGTGGAGGAGTTCCAGCTGCTGCCGTTCTCCACCTGCATGGCTGGGGCGGGGCACATCAGCGGTGGGGGCGTCATATTTGGGGGAACAGAGGATGAGGAGGTAGTGGAGGAAGGAGGCTCGGGTGGTATGAGGTGGGGAGGTGGGGAGCAAGAACCCCCACAGCTGGTGCATGGCAGGGGGGCACCGTATGGGTCCATGGCAGCCCGGCTGCTGGTTGAGGCTGTGGGCCTGCCTTCTATCAACTAATGTACAAAATCCACACGGGGCCCATCAATTGAGACAAACCCTCCTCAACCAGAGGGGAGCGTGGATTAATGGATTAGACAGCTACCACCCCTTTCTCCATCACCATGCCCTGCTGCTGAAACAGTGTCAAATCCTGGCAGTAGCTGTGTGTGATGCTATGCAGCGTGTAAGTATTCCCATAGACAAGTTCACACAGGAACAATGTCCATCAGGTTAACCAATGGCATTGCAATTCTATAACTGCATCCCAGAGAAAAGTTGTGGTGATTCTGTCTTTCCAGCAAGCTGTCAGCAACTGGAGCTCATTTGTGCTTATTTGTGATTCCAAATGTCTTCAAAGGTCCTCAGGAAATCCATTGCAAAGCCGTTTTTTGATGAAGTCCATGTCAATTACCAATTGAATTTAGAAGTTAACTCTTAACTCTCAACTCTGCTCTAACTACTACTTAGGACAGATTTAGGATGAACAAGTACATATTTCTGACAGTTTCTTATATTAATACTATTAAGTAGTAATGTTCCTAGGTGCAACCGTTACATGTCTTCATTATAAAACAAAGTCTTAATTCATATTTGGTAATTTTGTGGTGTGCTCAATATTCTTAATAATTAATGAGCTACACTGTGGTTTAATTCAGCTCACTGAGCACAAATGTTTTGACTCATAGTCCACAGGCAGTTAAAGCTATTAAGAAACAGGCCCAAAATAGTCACTTGATTGTCAAGTTTTAATAAACACATACAGCCAATTCGAGTTGCCAGATGAGAATCAAATTGTCTAACCATTATATTATTTATCTTAAAACCTTTAAACAGTCTTCATCGGGCTGTGTAAAGTATGTTGACAGGCTGTTGTTCTATCTGGTATTTTGAGCTATCCGCAGATATTGCCCTACATTCTGACAGACTAGTCCAGAATAAATCCTACATGCATCGCCAACCATAAGACACTTCAACGTTGCTGATTAGCCTTTAACAAAAATGATTCGTCCTTTTTAAGATGCGGCATTATTTGGTGGAAAACCATAAAGGCTGCTAAAGATGCTATAGGTCTATTATTAACCATGTTAAGCATCGATTCACGTTCGAGCACAATAAAGATAACCTGCCTCTTCACATTACATTGTTTCATGGCCTGCGCTCTGCTATTGGATTTCAATGGTCGTGTAGTTAATAGTTTACATTGTATCCAGTCTTGTCCTAATCAAGTCCTCAGTTTGAAACCATTAGGCTACATTAAAAGGAACTGGTCCGATGTTGACAGATCATAAAAATACCAATATTTGTCATTATTTTAGTTTCAGCTGCTTAATCAATAGCCCCGCGGCGTATTTGTTATCTTAATGTTACCAAAACTATGGTATTTATTAAAGAGTTCACACCTCTCTAAGGAAAAATAAACCTGTGATAAAGATTTGAAAAAACAACAACCTAGAAAAAAATTGAAATTTAAGAATTCCGTGGAGGCATTGACTTTTGTGTCGAACATTAGAGTATCTCTGATCCCAGTTGACATGATGGGCGATGGAATCCTCGATAACATCCCTTATGCTGTGTGGGAGATAGAGGAATGGAGCATTTAATAATAATAATAGCACAGTAATAATATTTGAAATAATAATCATTATTATTATAGTTTTTACTTGATTATAAATATCTCGTATATTCTGTGGAATACAGTCCCACCTGACGTCTTCTACCCCAAATAAACAAACCGAATTTCCCCTGCGTAAATATTTGCGTTTACTGTAACCTAACCTGGGCACTGAAGGCAGCGACAACCAGCGACATCGTCGCATGGGCGTGTGATTCCATCCGAGTGGAAACCATCCGCGTCCCTAATCCAATTTTGCAAAGAAATAAAACCTTATAGCGTCCTTACTCATGTGGATCAGTCGGCTGTCAAGTAGTTAATTCTTCGCAATAAAACGGCCCGTGCCATTTCGTAGACCAAGCTGTCAGGCTGTAGGTTGGTTTTGCATCCAAGTAAACCGGGGAAGCGTTCGTATACGACGGAAGAGTGCTTCGTTTGTCACTGATCTTACATTGTTTGGATGGTCAAAGTACCCTTGCTATTAGCATGCTTTTACCCAGCACAGGTTGGTAGTTACTTCTGCGGGACCGTCTAGAATAAAAGGGAGGATGCAGTAGCCTATTGGAACGGGACTGTGCAGTGGGAGTATGCTTTGTTGCATTGTGGGTAATGTAGTGTGTGGGTGAGCTACATCATTGTGACCGCTGTTAGGGACTGTTATTATTTTCAACATTACACAAAATACCTACAGTATTATGATTTCTGAAGACAATCGACATTATCTGGGATGGATATGTATATAAAGAAGTCCTATAGCTAAGTAATGTCAACGCTAACGAGCAGTCAGCTGAATAGATCCAGAATAGTGGATCAAGAATTAAAAATAATAAAATTCCTTGGAGAGCATTGATCATATTAGGCTATTAGCTGTAAGAATTGCTGGCCATGTTTAAATTATTGTCTGTCTGTCTTGTAGGCTACCAACTTTCATTATTAGGGTGTAGCTCAATACAAATCAATACAGTAGGCCTATTTTGACCTACACAAGTGTACTGTACATTTTGTTGATCTAAACAATACACTTTTCATTGTGTCATAATGTTTTTACATACTAAGTTAAACCAATAGAGTAGATATTGAGCAATTTCACAATAAACGCTCTTTTGATCAGTTATGCTGACCTCTGGTGGCTAATCAGTGAAAAGTATATACCGGTATTTTAGTTTCTCACTGAATGTTTACCGTTATTAGGCTACATTTCTTTTAAATGACAACCCAGTTTGTTAACATAAAATTTAAACTGTCATGTTTGAGGCATTGTTGTTATGTCTTGTAGGCCTAACATTGATGAGATCTTCTCCAACTGAATAATTTAATAATAATTTCACCTTTACCTTGTATTTGGCAAACTAGATACAGTATTATCCAGTAGTCTATAATTCATTTTACTTGTGGGACAGTTCCCCCGTTCTATCACTTAGTCCCTCTGTTCTATCACTATGCCATCCACTCTCTGATCCTCTGCACCAGCAGGAACAGTTGTGAATAACAACATGTAAACAGGCAAATAGCACGTTTGGAAAGCAGTTTGGACAAACAACAGCTTAGGCTATATTGAGTGTGGTAATGAAGAAGGGCTCTAGGTAGCAATATTTGATAAATAATCCACATTATTTGTTACTTAATAACTGCTAACCATTTATTATGGTTAATAAAATATTCCCCGAACCTGAGGTGGTAATTTTTTAATACTGTACATAGACGTAGAAATTAAATTAAAAAATCTATGAATTTTAATTGACAACCACACGGTTGTGCTATTCGCCTATTAAGTGACTGACTCGATGCATAGAAAAATAATATAAGGTTTAGGGCCAGCTTACACAAATAAGGATTGCTACTACTTTCCGTTGTCCATTTACTGTGGAGTTATACCCAAACATACATTGCTGGGAAAAAAAATATTTTCCAGCAAAGTGCAGTATGCTGTACTCAAACATTTTTATATGACAGAGTGTGAGCTCTATAATTTTAGACAAGTTGTTTAATACTGCCCCCTATCTGTTACTATCAGTAAGGCGCAACCATGCCTTGCACAGGCGCAGTGACCGTGAGAGCGCGGCACACCGTGGTTTCGTTTGAGCATTCCTGGCAACGTCGAGAGAGCGGAGAACAGGGAGCCGACCGTCGGGCAATGAGTCTTCCTCTAAAGGCTAGTAACATACTTTAACGGGATTTAAGTTGGATGAAAACAAGAGGCCTTCGTCGGGTAAGGTATGTGGTCTTATATTTTGTCTGAACATGTTTAGTTAAATTGTTCGTGTGTTCAGCAACGTTGAAAAGTGACGAGACAACTAGCGAGCAAGGCAAACATCGGGAGCAGGCAAGCCAACCAACTTCAGTCAATGGACAGTCAACAGCCTGCATACTACGGCGCAGTTTTTAGCCTCCGTTACCTGTCACAATATGAGTGAGTTTATGGGTCACATATACTTAAACTCATTCATTAAGTGAGATCCACGTTGCGGATTAGGATATTTGCCGCGATAATACAATAAATGCAAATTGTTTATTAGCCTTCCTGATCGCCAGTACAGTATTGCGCACGCGCTTAGTGGTATGCAGACTTCGGATTTGTAGTCTTTTATACTTGAGTTATTCTCAGTTGTAAGGGACACGCGAAAATACTAAAACTACAAGTTCCAGACAATGGGAGCATTGTCTCATTACTGGGAGCGTAGCTTAACCAGCTAGTTAGCTTGGACGAGCTTTGAATTTCGAATAGTTGTGCTGCGATCGGAAGTTGCCATGGCAAGAGGTTTGTTTCATTGTGCTGAAAATGTGTTGAGCATATGGTTTAATCAATAGATTTCCTTTGAGACTTGCAGCCGGGGAATGCAACCAGTAGTACACATTTGCTGCCAGAATGTGCAATGTATTATTTGTTTAATATTTGCATCTAGTATGATCTGTAAACATACTATATGCGATCTGAGTACCGGTATGTGTACACCGATGTGCACGATGCGCAACATTATCAAGTGCATATTAAACTCCCGAGCTTTTATCTATTTTAATAAGGATCCGAGTTTCTTTCAAAGCAAGTGGAAATGACACCTCAACCATAAGCATTTTAGATTGTAGATCGTACGCTGGTATAAGACAACACTATGATGATTGAGTTACCAAATTTGATGATTATCTTTTTATACACCTGTTTGAGTCATCCCAACTAAACCTGCTAATACGTATTGTATTATATAGTTTTCATTATATTATTTCCTAAAAAAAAAGAGAAGCTCTTTCTAGTAGCCTAGTTTCTTGTATCTTGTATTGTTTTGTTAAATAGTCGAGATCAGGTGCTCTCATTAAATGGTCATTCCATTCGATCAAAGACTTGTCAGTTTAAAGGAGTTCTTTAATCTAACTAAAATTATATGCAATACTCAGTCAGCTAGGCTATATCTCATAGTGAATGAGATCTTGTGTAGTAGTATAACAGGTTCTCTTAGTCATAGGGTTCAGCGGGATAAGATTTATATTCGCCACTGTAAATTATGTCTTTATGAATCTTAAAGAAAGAATATGTGACCATTAAAATTAATAATCTAAAAGAAAATCAAAATAGACATTTGTTTTGAATTGGGATTCAATTCTGTGGAATATTGTATCACCTCCAGTTAAAGGTTTGTTCCAAATTGGGCTTAGATAAGGCTTGTTTACCATCTGATTGCTAGGAATATGTCATAGTTTCTGCTGCTTACATGGATATCTCAGGTTCCACTACAAACAACTGCATAAACAAAGCATTTTGACATCAAAAGGAATCAAGCCATTGGCACTTAAGTTATATTTTCCTTGTGAAAATTGATTTTTGAAAATTGATTGGTTTGATATGTATAACATTCTATACCATCCATGTCTGTTTTTGAGAGGTTCTTGCATGTGTGGTGTTATGCAATTTTGTTGTACTCTCAACCGCTGCACCTTGACAGTCCTCCTGCGGTTTGTAATTTTAGCAACTAAGAGACTGGTGGTTGCCAGGTTTCCTCCTAATCCTTTGAGGCCCTGGTAAATAGAGTTAATAGAAATAAATAAACCAATAAACAGAGAAAGTCCATATATCTCAAACAGGGACCATCAAGCTCATTAGCGTAGCCTGATAGGTCATGGAGAGAGGGTAAAATGCCGGAGGCTAAGGGATCCATCTGGCCTGTATAAGGTTGTACAGTTAGTTTGAGAAGTGTCGACACAAAGATATTTGTGTATTATTTTCAACTTCTCTCATGTATCTTTGTTGTCCCATAATGGACAGATACCTAACATGTTTTGGCCTCAGGCAGACATGTTCTTTTAAGAATGTATTTTGCTGTTGATCTTTGTTCACCGCATTCACCATCAAATTAGTCATTGTGCAATGTATGCTTCTGCCAGGTGTTAGATAAAACAACATCAGACCATCTACAGTATGGCATCCCCCTCTAACTAATCTCTTTGATGTATTGGCCTCCCTCGAGGGTCTTGTCCATGACTTGGCGTACGTGACACTGTCAACGTGTAGGAGATTTATAGACCGAGGAGCACACAGTGTTTCCTGAAATGATGGACTGTTGCGCAGCGATAAAACATTGCCTAAGTAGGCAGTCCATAAATCCAGTCTGCCTCCTCCTATGCTTTTGCTCCCCGAAAGGTCAAACTCCCTCGAGGTGTTGTTTACTGATCCCTCTCTTCACTCTGAGAATGAAGATGAATCACAGACACACAAGCCTACGAGAAAAAGCCTGACATGTTCTTGCATTTCTTCTCGTGGATGACTGGTGTGTACTCCCAATTCATCTCCATGTCAGCGATGAAGAGGAGACAAGCTGGGGTATTCTCATTGTAGTGGAAGACAGAGTAGGTCTCCCAGCCATAGAGTAGATCGGGTCCATCTGGACTCTCTCTCTCTCTTCTATGCCTGTTTGACTGGGGTAAATATAGGCTGTTGGTTTTAGCTCAAGGATAAACACAGATGTTGAAGAGGCCTTTTTTTGCCACAGGTTGGCCTGCATCCTCTCCCTGGTCAGCATTGGTAGCTGAAGAGGAGGAGATTGAGAACAGAAATGAGCGATGTTACAATCCACCCGCAAAGCACTTAAACAGGGTTATTGGACTTGGCACAAAGCATTTGAATAGCTTATAGTAAATGTATACACGGGCTACAAAGCATTTGGACTGCCCCACAAAGGACTGTACATAGATTTTCACACGCCTCTCTGTGGCTGTCCACTTAGTGTAGTAGATTTTTAGAGTAGAGCGTATAAGCAACAGCCAGTACTTGACCCAGTCAAGAGTTCTGTTGAGTAGCAGCTGGAGCTAGATTTAGAACTTGAGATGAAACTACGATGTTGGGTCCTATGTCTGTTGAAGCAGACTTGAAATATGGGGAGATTCTCACAAACAGACCCATCGGAAAATAGACACTCCCTGTCTGGGTTATCTCTGAATTCTCACGCTGTACCCAGGGACTTCACATGGTGGAGGTACGATAACTGTACCTACTGTCCTGGCTGGTTCTTAAATGGTACTGTAGAAACTGAAGTCTTTTGATGTACCGTTTTTCATTATATCTCAACATTATAAGCTTTTATCTCTAACTCTTCCCCCGTTTTATAGCGGTTCTAGCCTGTAGGCCTCTCCTAACAGGGCTGATCTGAACGGGCTTTCAGTGTGCTGAGAGCCCGCAGATGACACTAGCACAAATCATGTTTGCTGATCTCCAGGGAAGGCCCTTTGTTCTAGAGACTTCCAAAGCATTCAAACATGCATCCATTAATACGAATTGTCATGCGGCTGAGAGAGGCAGGCGCCACTTTGCTGTTTGATGTTGGTTTTTCCTCTTCTTACTCTCCTCTTTTGGTGTTTCCTCTGCCTGAGGAATTGGTTTTCACTACCGCTTTGACAAGAAGAGCTCTGCTGCCATGTTGTTACACCTGCTTCATGTCTGTCCTTAACTGAGTCACACGTAGAGACATGGCTGACAGGTGCTGTGGTTGTGTGGGAGTGCGCACACACACACACACACACACACACACATGGTGCTCTTCACAAAGGGCTCTGTCATACCTCACCAAGGGAGAAATGTTCAGAAAAAAGTGGAAATCCTCCATGAAATGATAAGGAAACAGCTGATTCGGTCTCATTCAGTTTTATGGATCGCATTGGCCTCACTTGCCCCATGCACGTGGGCATGTCAAGTCATAAGCTTACTTGTTGGACCTCTCTGGACCTGGGTGATGGCGGTTGTCTCTGTCTCTACATTGTCAACAGACAACACTTTACAAATAGCAAGTCACTAAACATGCTTATCCCTGTAGCTCTACGCCACACTCAACGTAGCTGCACACAGCTAGTGTAGCCCTCGGCCCTGCTCCAGTTTTGTGCTGGGTCTGTGCCCGGTGTAGCTCAAGGATGAATCGCCACAATAGTCGTCTCATTAACTTGAACAACAAAGGCTGTCTATATTTCTGTCCATCTGATTGTGGCTCTTTGTTTCTTGTTGTAGCAGAAGTTAATCATTGTATCCCTATGACCTCCCATCTTAAAGGTAAACTCTGTTTATGTTGGAAACCTAACTATGCATGAAACTTCACATGACTTTAGTAGGGGGTGTAGTGAACACTGTGAGCAGGGGAGTAGAGAAGGGTACCAGCCACCTAGCACTTAAATGTGGGAGGCGCATACACTCTCGTAGTTTCCAACTAAAACAAGTGCCTTTTTGTAACACTAGTTTAAACCACAAGAGTGATTCCAGAGTGTCCCTTTTAAGTTCCATCCGGCTCGCCTCTTGCTCATACCATGTGTGTTTGAAGGCTGAACTATTGGACAGGAAGTGAGGCTGCTATGTGGAGTTTGTCTGTTGCGTGGTGGAAATGAGGGATGCTGTCCAAGCCTGAGGGTGTTAAGGAATGAGCCCTGCAATGCAGGAATCTCATAGAACATGAGTAAAACACCCTGGCTAAAATAGAAAAAAACTACCCTATAAGGACTTATGATGCGTAACTAAAAAGTCTTACCCTTTTCAGCTTTATCATTGTGATAATCTAAATATATTGTGTGTGTGGAGTGTATGTTAAATGTGCACAGTACAATAGGGTGTAATACCAAACACCACCAGGAAACATGGAGATTTACATTTTTACCTTTTCCTCCGTGTTTGAGGATGTTTGACCTTTAGTGAACTGAATTGCTTTAAAAACATGTGTGCTTCTGATTAGAGTAGTGGTTTTGTGTTTTGAACGGTGTGTTTTAAGTTATTTCCCTTCTGCCTTGTCCCGAGATGTTTCATAGAACAGTCTTAAATCTTTTTCTCCTCTTCTCTTGGTTGTAAAAATAAAGGCGCGGGTGTGTCTGTTCCCTCCCTGTGCATCCACGCAGCTCAGAGCTTAGGCCGAGGACTGTGAAGTCGTTGTTTTAATGCTAATTGAGTGGAGCATGTGGTCATTCCACAAATGCCATTTGGCTCATTTTCTTATGATACTGTATCAAACTGTCTATTTTTTCCCTCGCTTTTCAAAATCAGGTTTGGTGCTGGGATGGAGGCAATTTAGTGGGTTATTTCCGCACAAGTTTGATGGGTCCACTTAGCACAAAGAGAGGCTACGGTATGCTGATGTGTTGCTGTTATTGCTTAGGCCAAGCTGTGGAGATGATACACCAAAGCAGTCTAGGATCGAGACATAAAGGGGTTTCTATGGAACACATGCAACTGTTTTGCTTTTGAACTTTTTACATTTACATTTAGCAGACGCTTTAATCCAAAGCGACGTACAATAAGTACATTTGTCAATAGCTGAACTGGTCATACACCAGTTATCGTAACATTCTGTTAGAATAATGACAGGAGCTTGTCATTAGGGCCAAGTTAGTTAATACATTTTGCAACATGCAGTACATAACGTATCGTTCAATCCTCAGTCATTGCCAAGCCTAGAGAAGTGCTACATTTTCTAAGAGGTGAAAGAAGCAAAGGGTTTTTTCTATTTTAATATAGATAAAAAAATAGAGGTAGATAAGGGATTGTCATGGAGAATTTCAGTTAGTGGGTGTTATGAGGTCAGTTGCCGAGGTACTAAGGTGGATTCTAAAGAGGTGAGTCTTAAAGTCTCTTGCGGAAGATGGGTAATGACTCTGCTGTCCTGATTGCTGCCAGAAGCTCATTCCTCCATTGCGGCGCCAGGACAGAAAATAGTCTGGACTGGGTTGAGCGCCCTCGTCTTGAAAGAGGGGGTTACATGGTAGGACTTGGGTTGGTTGACTACCAGACATGCTGCAGCGTTTTGAACAGGTTGTCTGGTCTGGTAGTGGAGGCCAGTAGCCCAGCTAGCAGAGAGTTGCAGTAGTCTAGGAGGAAGATCACTACAGCTTGGACCAGGAGCTGCATTGCTGCTCTTGTGAGGAAGGGCTATATCCTTCTGATGTTGTAGAGGGAGAATGCAGACTAAATGTAGGACAGTTGGTTTTCCAGGACTGAGTGGGCAATGCCCAGCTCAGCGAAGGTTGATAGATGTTTCTGGTGGTTTATCATGTCAAATGCAAGAGGATGAGGACTGAGGAGAGGGAGGAGGTTCTGGCTGTATTAAGGGCTTATGTCACAATGAGAAGAGCAGTCTCAGTAGAGTGAGCAGCATTGAAGCCAGACTGATGGGGGTCCAGGAGGTTGTGTTGTGAGAGGTAGGATGAGAGTTGGTTAGCTGCACGCTCCAGTGTGAGAAAGAAAAAAATTACAGAGAACAATTCCCTAGCGTTGGAGGAGGTTGACTGGATTTTGGTTTGGTAAAAGATAGAGTTTGGACCGATCCAATACTGGTATCGGGTGCCGATACAGACGTAATTCCCTTATCGGATATCGGACTGACTTTAGCGATCCATGTACCGATCCAGATTCCATAGTTTGATGATTGTTTTGATTGTGTAGTTCTACTTGTAGGTTACGTAGATGTGAGAGCTAATATGGCTGTGCTAAAAGCAGAACGGCCTGCTGCTTTAGCAGGCTCCAAACCATACTAAGGACTAGGGCTGTGCTAAAATATCGATACAGCGATATATCGCCATATTTATTTTCGCGATATACTAAATCGATTTCCA
>JAODLI010052834.1:0-16203 GCA_027575585.1 Percopsis omiscomaycus | reverse complement strand
CAAGTGCTGAGTCCACCAAGCACTCTTTGACAAACTCCCCCTCCGAGAATGGCTTACTATTTTTAGCTATTTTGTAAAATATCAAAAAGCTGGTGTTGGTTGCTGCATCCTTGGATGTGTAAAGCTTGGTAAAAAAAGCCTTGCTGCTTTTGCAGTTTAGCTAGCAAAGCTTCCGATGTTCGCGTCGATGTTCGCGTCAAGTTTTTGTATTTCTCCGCGTGTTTCGTCTGGTCCGACTCAAGTTGTAGTCCTTAAAGACGGCGATCTGTTCCCCGCAAACTAAACACACGGCTTTACCTTCGACTTCAGTAAACAAATACGTAGCAGTCCAATTTTTGTTGAAAAGCCTGCATTCGGCATCTACCTTTTTTTTTAGTATGAGCTGACATTTTTGATGGCTAAACATTCGCCTCTAAAGTTATCTTGTTACAATGATACAATCATGCGCACCGCGTTGTTATACGTATCGCGTCATTATGTACGTTAATAAAAAACAATTTCAAAATAAAAGCAATGCAGCTTTAGTCCATGAATGAGGTAAAATAAGAAAAATACGTTTATTTTGTAATTTTCAATTAACCTTACACGGGCCGGTCAGAGTCAACCAAAGGGCCATATGTGGCCCGGGGGCCGTACAATGCCCAGGTCTGTGATAACCTATGCTCTCAACATAATAATTATGAATGTAGGACACAGTAGCCTAATGTTAGCTAGCTAGTTAGCTAGTGTTAGCTAACTATTATGTAGGCTAATTTGTGGGGGCAAAATACTCTTTCAAACACGTACTATACAGTAATGTTAGCGACCTGTTAGCAGCAGTCATAAATGTATATTGATGAAATCATTCTGAGGTAAAAATTAAGATAATAGGCTACTTACTATACATGTAGCCTACCAGATGCTCTGTAAAACAATGTTCTTGAGAGATGACAGAGCTGATATAATATGTTGTGTGTTCCACAACAACTATCCCAGTATATCAAAAGTCTGATGAGCAAAAGTCATATATGACACACACTATACAGTAATATTAGCTAGCTTAGTTAGCTGTAGTCATATATGTATAAATATTGTAGCGACCCTGTAGGATGGCAGGGGAGAGACTCTTGGGGTGTTTATTGGGGAAGATGTTGCCCATAGTTGAGCTGATTTGTTAGGTTGGAGATAGGGGGGTGGGGCGACGGAAGGAGGCGGAGAGAGGGCGGAAGAGAAGGGCAGCCTGTTAAGTTTTGTTGTTTTTGGGCACACTTCCAACCCGGTTAGCTTGTATTATAAGGCAATAAAGTCCGGTCCGCCGGTTAAACTTCAGCCACCGCTTCCTCGTCATCTCGGCTAGTTATACAGTCGTGCAGCGGAACCGCGAGCGCTACAATATGTTGTTGAGATGTATAACCTATTTTCTGAGGTAAAATGAAGATAATACTTACTATACATGTGTTATATGTTCTGTAAAACAATGTTCTTAAGGGATGACACTTATGATATAACAAGTCTGAGGAAGAGCCATTGGCTCGAAACATCAAATAAAATAAATAAAATCTTTCAATAGGAGCTACTTTGTGTGTGGATCACTCTCAGCACCCATTCCAGTAGGTTTGCAATGTGCATGTCTTTGTAATAATTCCCACAATAAATATTGAATGTTTTAATGTTTTCATTTTTTTAACAAAGATATTGCAAGAAAACAACCACACAGGGTCATTTTTTACCTACTCATGCACTGAAGGGTTAATATGGTAAAGTGTAACTAGCACCATTGGATTCCTTGACCCTTACAGTGTGGGTTTAGCAGTAAAAATCAACATTCCAGTTTATTCAGAAGTCGAGATATTACAATTTTATGGCGGCCATTTTTTACATTTCAATATGGCTGCCATATAGACATCTGATCAAATGCAAACATTGATGTTCTGACTCCGTATAAAATAACCTTTCCAAAAATGTAGTTTGCCAAATCCCCAAAGAATTCCCACAAAGGTTAAAATCTGAATATAAGGACTGACTACTATGGGGATTGACTCGATTTTGGAGCCAGTCTCAAGTGGCCATTAGAGGAACTGCAGATTCTGGCCCTCCTCAGACACGTCCTGAGGCCCTTCTGTCAATGGAGGTTAAGTGCACGTGCACATGTATGCATTGGTGAGTGTGTATGTGTATGTAAAGTGTATGTGTACATATTTTGAATGCATGTGTCTGTGTCTGTGTCTGTGTGTGCATACTGTACATCTATGCCAATGCCCATAATTCTGGAAGGCACTGTGTAGTAAACGTGGCTGTGCACATACACACACGCACACAGCCAGTGTGTGCGTGTGTGCCCTGAGCCCTCTCCATCTCTGGCTAAGATTCTCTCTCTCTCTCGCTCAGTCTAACTGGAACTTTGCTTTTTGAAATTGGAGGAATGTCCCAGCTCGAAATATTTTGTCCCGACTCCCCTCCCATCTTTTACTTTCCCTCTCTCCTTTCCTCCCCCTCCTCCTTCTCCTCTGTCCTTCTAAACCCCTCTCTCCTCCTCTCGCTCCCTCCTGTCAAAATAAATACATTAAGAGCTGCCCCCAACCCCTGGCCTTTTCATTTACGTGTGCGAGTGGATGGCAACATTTAGGGGATCGTGTCTTGTTCCATCTGTTTGTTTGTGTGTGGGTGTGTGTTTGGGTCTGATATTTACGTATTTATAGTATTTATTACGCTTAGACTGATACATTATAAACAATCCTAGCGTTGAAATGTTATAATCAAATATAATCAGATAATCAAACAAATTTTGAATTTGTTAGAAGAAGATTTGGTACAATCATGTATGAAATCATTTCACAACATTGTAAAGCATATTGTGACCCACAGGTTGAGAACCACTCATCTAAGCTAACCTGGTCTCTCTCTCTGTCTCTGTGGCAGATAGAGGCAGGGTCGGGGGAACTTTCCTGGCTGGGGGAAGCCTTCTGACAATTCCACCTTTCATAGCAGCTGAAAACAGAACTGCCCGGCCACCATGTAGCTCCACGCTATAGCAGTGGTAACAGCTCTGCGGCTATCAGCGCCTCTATACTTCTCCAATACCTTCTCTCTCTGTATTTAGTTTTTACTTGTTTTTACACTCATCCAGATACATTTTCTTTAGGTCTGGAGGACAATCCTTCTCTTCTTGCTTACCCTCTGACCTGTGCTTGTGGTCTTTATCTCTCCCTGTTTCTCTCTTTCTTCTCTTCTCTCCTTTTTGTTCCCATCTCTACCTCTTTCTTCCCTCTGTTGCTCTCTCTCATAAATCATCCCCTCTCCTCTTTCCTTTCCACCCTCTCTCCTCGTCTATTTCCCTCTCTCCCCTCCTTCTCAGAAGCTAGCGTGGGGTTTACAAAGCTACCTTTTTACAGGTTTAAATTTAGAAGCAGGATCTATGGGGCCGTGGCTTCTACCATGGGTTGTTTTAAAGTGAGGAGAGAGAGAGAGAGAGAGAGAGAGAGTTTTTCTAAATTGGCAGGCTTTGTGCAAACCAATTTGGACCGGCGTGGTTTGGAAATGAGGGGGCCGGTTGTGATGTTGCGCTGAGCGTTTCCCGTAAGCGGCCTGAGTAACTTTATTCAAAGAGCTGCGGTGGAGAAGGCCAAATAAAGATCACATCAACAAGGAAGCTCACATGATCGGTGGCCCAGTGCCGGAGATGATGGGGGATTCTGTTGAGTGCTGGAGGGCAACCAGGGACACAGAAATCACAATTTAAAAAAACATCAGCAAAGGAGAGAGCTGAATAAATATTCTGGTGAATTCATTCATGTTTTGTGAGATGGAACAAGTGTGGATTTATTTATAAAAATCTGTGGTTTTTGGTCATTTTATACAAGCTACAAGGAGTTAAAATCTAACCAAGCACCTACTGTACACATATAATTTCAGAAGTGTGTTCACCAAAATATATTTATAAAACACATATTACAATCATTACCACTGGCAATAATTGTTGCTAAAATAGTTACCCTGTGAAGTGTATTTTACATTTACAGCATTTAGCAGATTCTTTTATCCAAAGCGACTTACAATTACATGGAGCAGATAGGGGTTAGGCATCTTGCTCAAGGATGCTTACAGGTAGGCCACCTCTGGGGATTGAACCCACGACCTTCCAGCTGGGAGTCCAACTCCTAGACCACCAGACTACCCTGCACCCTCTTACAATTTTAACCACCAGTTTTTGCAAGCTAACAAAATTCTCCCAGAATAAGCGCAGCATCATGTAACAAGGTTACTTCACTTATGCATTTTTAGAACATTACTCGAAAGTTATCATTCTCTCCTCAAAACACTCAATATTTGCAATAATCGAAAGTTATCATTCACTCTTCAAACAGTCAATGATTGCTAACAGCCTAAAGTGCTTGGTATTCTAAGAGCTGATTTAACAGAGTAGAAAGGAGTGACATTTTTTATTTTATTTTAAATGGAGGAAAGGAGGAACACTAATGTCTTGAATCGGGTGCAGGCTGAGATGGGAGCCAGTGAAAGTCTCGGAAGAGGGGGGTTATGTGGGATAACTTTGGTTGGTTGAATACTAGACGTGCTGCTGCATTTTGGATTTGTTATAGGGGTCTAGTAGCAGAGACCGGCAATCCGGCGAGTAGAGTTGCAGTAGTCTAGATGTGAGATTACTACAGCTTGGACTCTAAGCTGTGCCGCTTTATTTGTGAGGAACGACCTTATCCTTCTGATATTGTAGAGGGCAAATCTGCAGGCTCGGGTTGTTGTGGCAATGTTGGGTGCACAGTTAATTGTCCAGGACAACTCCGAGGCTCTTTGCAGTGGGACAGGCGGACACGGTGGTGTTCTCAAGGGTAATGGACAGGTCTACTTGAGGGCAGTTCTTTGCCGCGAGGTAGAGTAGCTCTGTCTTTTCAATGTTGAGCTTGACGTGATGCGAAGACATGCAAGCACTGATGTGAGACAATTAGAGATTCTAGTTGAGATCTGAGTGTCAGATGGAGGGAATGAGAGGTAGAGTTGGTTTTTGTCGGCATAGCAGTGGTAGGAGAATCCGTGAGAAGAGATTACAGAGCTAAGAGATCTAGTTTACAGTGAGAAGTGTAAGGGTCCCAGTAAGGGTCCCAGTACAGATCCTTGCGGAACCCAGTGGTGAGCGGGCAGGGTTTGGACAGGCGTCCATACCAGAGGACTCGATAGGAGAGATCTGTCAGATAGTCAAAAGGATGAAACCCACCACTTGTGCCCTCGACCCCTTTCCTACAGCTCTAGTGAAAGCAAACACCTCTGCCCTAAGCCCTCTGATTACCACTGTAATAAACCACTCCCTCCAGTCTGGCAATGTTCCATCTGCCCTTAAAACTGCCACAATCAGACCACTTCTCAAAAAACCCACCCTTGATCCAGATGCATTTGCAAAAACAGGCCCACCCTGGTATACTCCTCAACCGGTTATACCAAATCACTGGACTCACTGACACTGCTCTTAACCTGTTTAAATTGTACCTGACTGACAGAACAGAGTACATTTCACTTGGAAGTGCAAGGTCCCGGCAACACACAGTCACCTGCGGGGTCCCCCAGGGGTCAGTCCTTGGCTCCATCCTCTTCATCATTTACATCCTCCCCCTTGGCCATGTAATTAGCTGCTATGGAGTCTCATTTAACTGCTATGCTGATGACACACAACTGTACATTAAATCGGAAACACACACCTCTGCAGCTCACCACCTGTCTGGAGGAGATAACGGTGTGGATGAAACACAACTTCCTCCAGTTAAACAGCTCCAAAATGGAGGCAATTCTTGTCGGTACCCCACATCCAATCCAATTTTCATCCATGACCGGTATAACTATCTCTCGTCATGACATTCCCCAACTGTCACCAATCTTGGTGTAAGATTTGACCCACAACTCACCTTTAAAGCCCACATCATAAACCTTTGCAAGATCTCTTTCTACCATCTCTGTTCTACACTCACCTTAGCTGATGCTGAAAAACTGGTCTACACCTTTGTCTCCTCCAGACTGGATTACTGTAACGCACTTCTCATCGGGATCCCTAACAAAATCTGCAGAGACTGCAGTATGTTCAGAAAAGTGCTGCAAGGATCCTGATGAGAGTGCGAAAATACGACCACCACACCCATTCTCCACCCTCCACCAGGATTGAATATAAGGTCTCCCTTCTCACCCACCAGTGCCTCTTAGAAAATGCCCCCTTCCTACCTGAAATAACTACTCACCCCTCTAACTACAACACGATCCATTCGCTCAACAAACTCAAACCTCCCCCTTTTCCCCAAGACTAAGCTCAGCACCATGGGTGATCGGGCTTTCTGTTCTGCCGGTCCATGGATCTGAAGGCACCCCAAACTGCTGAGACTTTTAAAAAAGGACTAACAGCATTTATTTTTAGCAGAACTTATGAGTTTTAATTAATCCTGCAAATCATTGCATTATCTATTTGTATTTTATATTGATGTTCTAACCATGCTTTTATGATCTTAACTGTAACACTTTACATTTGGAGATTTGCTCCAAATGTAAAGTGCATCACATATAAAATCAATTATTATTATTATTATTAGATAGGACTCAAACCAGAAGAGCGCCGAGTTGGCAATGCCCAGAGGGCTGGACGAGACGGGTTTGAGCAGCAACACATGAAAGGTCAGGTGGATCTTCAGGGACGCCGGGTTAATGACACGGTCAATCACAAACGGACCCACATAACGAGGTGCCAGCTTACGTGATTCTGCAGGGGAAGGTCACAAGAGGACAACCACACAATCTGACCCGGGGCGTAAGCAGGAGCAGAGGAATGATGGCGATCAGCCAGGTGTTTTTTCCTGGTGGCGGTGCGTAATAATGCAGCTCTGGCCTCTCTCCAGACCCGTTGACAGCGACGTAGGAGCCACTTCCTCTTCCTGCTCATGAAACAGGGGAGGTTGATAACCCAGTATGACCATACATGGGGACATACCTGTAGCAGAGGTGGAGAGTGAGTTGTGCGCATATTCAATCCAGGGGAGGTGGATGCTCCAGGCAGAGGGATTCCTGATTTGCCCGCTCGGTTTGGCCATTGGACTGAGAATGGTATCTTGAGCTGAGGCTGGCAGAGGCACCCAGAGCCTCACAAAACGCATTCCAAACTTGGGAGGAGAACTGAGGTCCTTGGTCGGAAACTATTTCCCTGGGAATCCCGGCGGAAAATGTGGCAGATTGGCAGTTTCTATGGCTGAAGGCAACTTGGGAAGGGAGACAAAATGTACAAACTTAGAGAAACGATCTACAATAGTCAGAATCGTAGTGTTACCTTCCGAAGGTGGTAGACCAGGGGCAAAGTCCACAGCGATGTGGGACCAAGGACGACTTGGAACAGGTAAGGGGCACAGAAGACCGGCTGGGTCCTTCATTGTCACTCTAACGGGACCGAGCGTCTGGTTTCTGGTTGCGTGATCCTGGTCAGTAGGTTAAGGTGAAGCTAAACCTCCCGGGAAACAAGGACAACCTTGCCTGGCGAGAGTTCAGCCTCTTGGCGGACTGCAGGTAAGCACGTTTTTTGTGGTCGGTCCATACCATGAAGGGATGTTGGGATCCTTCCAGCCAGTGACACCATTCTTGTAGTGCTAGGACCACCACCACAAGTTCCCGATTTTTAACATCACAATTTTGCATAAAATGCACAGGGGTGCAGCTTGTGATTGGGGGATCGCTGAGAGAGCACTACTCCAACTCCAGAGTCAGATGCATCCACCTCAACCACAAACTGTAAGGATGGGTCTGGATGTGTTAAAATTGGAGCACTAGTGCAACAGTGTCTTTAGCCTGGTAAAAGCTTGTTCTGCCTCATGGGAAGTGAATGGTTTTGTGAATGGTTTTGCAAGGAACGTGAGAGCAGTGAGAGGGGCAGCCACCTTACTGTAATCCTTGATGAATCTCCGGTAAAAATTGGCGAACCCAAGGAACTGCTGGAATTGGTATCTGCCCTCTGGCTTTGGCCATTCCAACACCGCTTTGATCTTGGCTGGGTCCGGTCTCAGCTGGCCCTTCTCCACAATGAATCTTAGAAAACGTACAGATTCGGATTGAAACTCACACTTCTCTGCTTTGACGAATAACTTATTTTCCAATAACCTTTGAGGCACTAACTTCACTTGTTGCTGGTGTTCTTGTGTGGTTTTAGAGAAAATCAGGATATCGTGGATGTAAGCAAAAACAAAAATGTCAAGACAAGGAAAACCAACAGGAAACACAGGGCAAAACCTAAAGTCACAGACTGTGACACAGTGTTTTGATGTCTTTTGTGGAGAGGGCAGAGAAAGCGTTTCAATTATCAACAGGCAGTGTGGGAATAGAGGGAATAGAGGGAGGTGCAAAGGACTGGCTAATGTCATTCACTTTCTTTGAAAAGAGAAGGTTACAAAATCATCAGCTGACAGGGAGGAAGGCGGAGGAGGGGTGGGTGGTGTGAGCATGGAGGAAAATATGGAAAACAGTTTCCTAGGGTTTGCCGCGGTGGAGTGGATTTTGTGTCGATAGAAGGTTGCTTTGGCTACAGAAACAGAGGAGGTGAATTCAGAGAGGAGGCGGTAGGCTGTGAGATCCATGTGTCGGTCAGATTTTCTCCATTTCCTCTCAGCCGCTCTGAGCTTTGTTCTACAAGCGCGTAGGTTCCCCCCTTCTCCCCCTACTCTGTGATAGCCACAGAGTAGGGGAAGAATATTGCACTGTTCTGGTAGTAAGTGGACAGAGGGTGTCAAGAGAAGATAGAAAAGGATATGAGAGTGGAGGTTGCCCGGTTTAGGGATAGGAGAGAGAATTATTCAGTTGACGGTAGTAGCACACCGGAGGAGTGTAGCCTGCCTCGCCGGTCGCCGGAGATTCTTCGCCGCTGAAGCCTGCTCATGGTCTGGTTGCTGGAGGGTCCACGCCGCCGCAGCCCGTACCCTACACGGCCGCCTGAGTGTCCTAGCCATCGGGGCCTGAGCTTGGCCCGGTCGCCGGAGGGTCCACGCCGCCATAGACCGTCCGCTGCACGGCCGCTAGTCTCGCCATTCTCGCCCATGCCCGGTCCAGCTGCTGGAGAGCCCACACCGCTGCAGCCTGTCTCCGGAGCGGTTCCCAAGGAGTTCTTGCCGCGGGAGCCCATGCCCGGTCCATCCATTGGAGAGCCCACGCCGCCGCAGCCGGTCTCCGGGCCTGTCGCCCGAGAGTTCTCGCTGCTGGAGCCCGTGCCCGGTTCAGCCGCTGGGGAACCCACGCTGCCGCCGGAGCCCGGCCGCAGCCCTGGGAAGCCTCGCATCCGGAGCCCGAGCCTGGTCCGTTTGCCGTCACAGTTTTCCGGTCACCAGAAGGTCCCATCCGCCGCCGATGTCGCCCGTCCCTGGTCAGACCTCCTGAGGATTAGCCCCACACAGGTGCGCCTCATTAACTATAATGGGCCTTATTGAAGTTCGAAAACAGCACTAGGTGCTGTTGGTCATTGTTTTTCTTACCTGTGTATTGTGTTCAGTTTGTTGATTATTAAAATATGCTTCATGTATTCATCGCTTCCACGTCTGCCTGTGTTTTTCCTCTGGCTCGCGCTTACTCTCGCCACTCCACGACACATTGTTACAAAATGAGAGTTGTGTTCCATATGCTATGAGGATATTTAAGCTCTAATATGTAACAATTGTACCTTCAAACAATAACTTAAAAATCATTTTGATGGTACTATGACTTGTAATAGGGAGAATGGCATCTCTGTCACAACATTTTATTTGATTACACACATACTCCACATTCAAACGCTTAGCAAACAATGGAAATGGGCTGAAAACGCAAACAGTATTTCAGCTAAACTAAAACTTTCTATCATATTTTTTGTAAATATTTTTGTTATGTTAGTGTCTCTAATCTCTAATGTCACAATAAATAGAACTAGGCAGTGTCATATTGGCTTCTTACATTGACTTTGCCATATCCTTTGGCTTGTCAACAAATGTGTACATGTACCGCTGTCCATGAGGGGGCTCAAAGCACAATTTGTATGTACGACAGTGGTGTGAAAGTGAATTACACTCCGCAACTGTAGGGGGAGCCCAGTAGCAAAAAAATACCAATTCATGCATAATAGGGCTTTAAAAATGTACTAAACATTTCTCAACAATTTCTTTACACATTTGTATATCCTTGTTGAAGGGATCACCAGAGTTGAGTGTAGATAAATGAGAGTGTAGATAAATCAGAATTATAAATGTAGGACATGGCATAATATAAATTATTTGTAATGATCTTGAATATTTACATTTTTATGGGTTTTCCTCTCCCATCATTTCAGACTCTAATATATTGTATAATGGCATTATAGTTTTTTGTTTTTTTTCAACTGTTGTCATAGATGTTTTCACATTATCTTAAATTTACCCCTCTGGTCTCTTTTGTGGCATATGGGACTTTCCAAAAGCACTGCTTTTAAGTAACTATAAAAGCAGCATATACATTTCTATATAGATAAAATCATATTAAATTAAATCCATCAGTCATAAATGATTTTGTGGTAATACATATGTGGTAATACATGTAATATGCTCTAGAGGTTACAAATACATTTCTGCTAGGATATAAACATTAATTAAAATAATATATACTATTATGAATTTGCTTTCTAGAGGCAAGGTTTTGTTTGCAGGTAGAACTCACCTTGCAGGATAAGTTAACTGCAAAATAAGCACACACACACACCCTGACAGGGTTGAGGGGGAGGGGAACTGTCTTGCATCCTGGTGTCACGTAAGGCTTTTTTTTTTTCCAGGAACCTGTGAGGATTTTCACAGTGCTAACAATGTGTACTCGGAATGAGTCACACACACTTTCCCTACAGAAGTTCTCCTCTTTCGCTCCATTAATATCTGTCTTTTTCCTTTATCATTTTATCACTGTGTGTCTGTGTGTGTGTGTAAATGTATGCCTGCATGTTCATTCTCCCTAATTGATATATGCACGTGTATTCAAATGTTACACATTTATGTGTCTCCATGTTGAGCCCTGCATGCTCATGGAGACTAGAAAACGTGGTCTTAAAGCTTGTGTAGAAAAAAAAATTATTGAATCCTGGGTCCTCATAAGGACTAGACACACATGGTTTTGGGTCCTATATCTTAATGAAGACTAGACGGCATTATTTGACTCCTTAGTTCTTGTCGCAGCAACTCTGCAGCAACGTATTGTATCAAGAGCACAATGTTGCATTTGTTATGAATTAACAGGACAGGGACAAGACAAGTTAGTGGTTAGGGTGGTTTACTACCATCCCAAAAAATGTGGGTTTGATTCCAAATATACCTGGCCTACCTGTAAGCATCCTTGAGGCCTAACCCAGAAACATTGGGTGGGGGCTGAGGTAGTGGGCACCAATCAATCTCTAAACGTATTTTTACTTTTTCTAAATAGTGATGGTCTTGAATCCTGTGTCCTCAAGAGGAATGGAATGGGACAGACATGGTCTTACATCTTCATGGGGACTAAACAGATGTGGCCTTGAGTCCTGTGTCCTGAGTAGGACTAAACTGTCTTCCTATAGTTTAAAGTAAAAATGTTCACTATAAAGCACATTTTTAGCTTTATTGTACGCATAGGCAGATTATGAAACAACACGGACGTGTAATGGCCCCCCCGCCCCCTCTCGACGTGGATGCATAAATGTAATGAAGTGACATCTGACATGTGAAGCAGCCCATACAGGCCTATTTTGCATGGAGTACTCAGACCCTCTAAAGTCCTATAGGATACACCTAAAACGTATCGTAATGTTTAATTTTTTCTTGTGACATCTTCAAAGTGAATGTTTATGCTATTCCTGTAATGCGACTTGGTGCAGACTGGCAAAATTCAACGGGAGGGTAGGGGAGCCGCCCCTGGCTGCACCCCTGGACGTTACAATTCCTTTAGTTTTTTAGTAGGACTTTTGGGTCTGTAACAACCGGAGCCACTGCCCATCAAGTTTGCTGGTACATTAAACCACCGGCCGTCGGCCGGCCACACCCTAGCAGCGTCACAGACCTGTCTCCAATCCCCTCATCAACCCTCCTCTAGTGGCTACATACTGTAAGCGGGAGGGTGGATGAGGGAATTGTCATGATTGTGATTGTAATTGGTTTGTGTTTGGTTGCCGCATGTCACTGTTTGTTGTACGCTACCTGTAATGTTTGATTAAACGTGCGTTTCACACTTTCCTCCATTATCTCTCATCTCTGTGTTTTTCACTCGCGTTACAGGGGCTCTGTTACTGACATGAATGACTACGCCATTTGACAAGAAATGCAAAGTTAATAACAACGACTTCAGAGACTCTGGCTTTGAGGCCCCCTGTGCCCTTGGGCCCCTGGGCCTGGGGCCAGTAGACCCATTCGGTAATCCACCCCTGATTGTACATGTAGTTTTAAACTGTGCCTGGACTAGTTTGTAGTCTACCAGTATCTATTATCAGTGGTCACAGGTGAGAAAAGAAACATGATTAGAACTATGAGGACTATAGAGTTCAAATATAGTATGTGGTCTGTATAATCTGAACTCTGCTGCTAAGAGATGAAAGAAAAGGGGATTTACTGTTTTTTGAGGGTCTATTAAATAATTAAGGAGGAATATTACATCTACATTTAGTTGTATTTTGCATGTGTGGACATAAAATATATAAACAAACACTGAATGATGCTAGGAACTTTTGAGCTGGTCCACAAAGGGGTTTGAGATGCTGTTTTAAAGCAAACACTGATGAGCACTGAACAAGTCTGACTGGTTTCAATAGAATAATGAGTTAAAGGACGGTTCAGGATATTTGGAAGCTTATCCTGTTCATTATCTTACCCATATTGTAGTTTTTGGGCATCTGAAAATGTTTAACTATTCATTAGCATCTCCAAGCATTGTTAGCCATTGTTAAGCCCTGCAAGCTAGGAAATATATACACACAAGCCCTTGCAGTTGTATGACTGATTCACTCTTTTAGTATGGCTTGTGAAGGTAGATGCCTTGCTTTTAATGTTTACATATGTTATTTCATTTTCCATTCATGCACATTGGTGTTGGGAACAAGTTCAAAATACGCTAGCATGGTGTCACTCAAGAAAATAATACAACATAGGTTGAATTTTTTTTGAAAGAAGTTCTGTTAGCTAAGTTCTGTTAATAATAAATGTCTAGTCTAGTAATAATAAATGTGTATTCTAGTGCAAAATAATTGATATGAAAAAATGAATGTTACTATAGTTCAGCAATCATATTCTTATATGAAGAATATGGTTTCTTAACAATTACTTTTGTGTGAGTGTTGAGTACAGGTGCAGAAGAGAATGCAGACACGAAGACACGGGACTGTAGAAAATGAGCCTGCACTTGTCTGCAGATTGTAATCAACTGAATACCCCTCCCCTTTCCAAGCATGTCATTAGAATCTACGGTGGCCGTTAGGGAAGACACATTTCCATAAAACAAAAAGGTTCAATCCCAGTAAGGGGACCGAAACGTCGGCATTACTAGGCCAACATTCCAACCAACTGAGCTAACCAGTAGACATAATCGCTGCGGTTAACTGACTGACACTCAGAATTGGCTGTGGTTGGCCAGTCAGTGGTAGAGAGACAAACAAGGCAGGTAAAAACTTGTCCGATGGCCAGTACACCCCTAGGTGCCAGTAACTTCAAGCTGCCACTTCAAAGTAAAAACACAAATGGCACTCTCTAGAGCCAGTGTTTGTTCGTTCTCAAGAGGATCTGGGAGCAGACTGGAGCTCCACTCTAGACAGGAAACACGTGTCCTCCAAGCTTTTTTCACTATCCTGATTGGTGGTTAAGGTAAGGGTTAAGATGAGGGCTGGGGTTATGACCGACCGTGGAGGTCACGTGTTTCTGGTCTAGAGTGGAGCTCCAGTCTTTAGCCACACCCTTCTCTCCGTTCTGGGCTACGGTAGAAAACAATGTATAGTGTTCTCCCTCTCTCACCTGGCTATCTCTTCTTTTGAATTCTATGCTGTCTCTGTCACTCGTCCTGTTAAACTTACAATTGTTGTCATCTACCTTATTTTCCTAATTTGACCTCACACTCTCGCCCTCTCCTCCAACGAACAGGGAAGAAAACCTTCTGAATCTCATCTTCACCTCCCAGTGTCTGATCATCAATTTGTCTCCTTTATCTCCCCCTAAATCCCCTCTCTGCCCTCACTACTTCCACCCACATCACATCTTGTTGCAACCTAAATCTCTCTCCCTCTTCTGCCATGCTCTCCCTACTACTCTCAACTGAACAATTATCTCTCCTATCCACCGACAATGCAGCCTCCACTCTCATATAGTGGACCTGTCCATCACTCTTGAGAACACCGCCGTGTCCTCCTCTCCAACTGTGAAGAATCTCAGAGTCATCTTGGACAATCAACTGTCCTGTGCAGGCAACATTGCTGCAACGACCCGTGCCTGCATATTTTCCCTCTACAACATCAAGAAGATAAGGCTGTTCCTCACAAAAGATGCGGCACAGCTTCTGGTCCAAGCTGTAGTGATCTCCCACCTAGACTACTGCTCTTTGCTAGCCAGACTACCGGTCTCCGCTACCAGACCCTTACAGCGTGTTCAAAATGCTGATGTCTGGTATTCAACCATCTTAAGTTCTCCCATTTTAACCTCCCCTCTTCTGAGACCTTCACTGGCCTACAAGGCAGTAAAGAGAACTGCATCGCTCTACTGGGTTAGGTTCCAAGCTCCAACCAGAGCGCTTTGATCTACCAACTCAGTTGTCCGGCTAGCACCTCCGTCGCTACGAGGACACAAGAGTCACTCAGCCCAGTCTCAACTCTTCTCTGTGCTGGCACTGTAATGGTGAAATGAGCTTCCGGCAGCAGTCAGGACAGCAGAGTCACTACCTATCTTCCGCAAGAGAATTAAAACCTACCTCTTCAGAAGCCACCTTGGTACCTCAGCCACCTCTCTACCCCATAACACTCTCACTAACAGAAGTTCTCTATGAAGATCCTTCATCTTCTGTCTATCTTCTATCCCTTTTTTATTAGTGTTGTGTTGCTCGTGAACGTTTCGTTCTTTAGGAACTAATCTTTTATATGACCCGGAGTAATGAGTTGTCTCAGTGAGTGATTCATTCATTTTCACGCATGCATGAATGCTTAGGTTCACTCGTTACATGGCAGCTGCATAGGCTCAGTCAGTAGGCTACAGGAAACAGAAATGATTAGTTCACGACTCATAACTATGGGTCTTCGGGTTTGTGTCCTTCGTTCATTTGTCACCTGACAGTGGTGCATCTCTGCACCGCCTTGGTTTTCATCGAATTGGTTGTGACTTTATAGAATGATGATAGAGAATGATCAGGAAGTGAATTTGTGTAGGCTATTATACTTTGTCAATTGAAGCAAGCCATGTAGCCTTCAGTGTTTGAGAACCACCCTCTTTTTTACATCACCCACAACAGAGCAACAGCGTTGCACTAACAAGTTAGAAATGACGAAAAACATTGTTTTTTGGAAAGTAAACGGATTCTGCACTCGACAGCCAAATACGACACATTTCCAAGTCATAGTGGTCACTTGCAAGCAATCTCCAACAAGTTAGCTAGCTAGCCACATGAAGATGGTTCACCACACTACTCTAGAGATTGCCCCCATGCTGCCCCCCCCCCCGCATATCTAATGCAGAAGCATACACACATCTGTGTAACAAAAGACGGAACTTATCTTTGGTGTGCTTTTCTTTGACTGATATCGTTACTGTTCTGTCCTCCTTACACTGTGCTGAGTATAATTTGACAGGCAGCTAAACTCCACCAGAGACGTTGTCCTCCAACATCATTGATATATTGAAATATAGGAAGGTGAAACTGAAAAGAGAATACATATACAGTATGTATCAGATATATATCATGATGCGCATTGCATAGTAAAGATTTGCCTACTACACGAGGCATTACAGTGTATGGAAACACATAGGCTACTAGCTACAGATAAACTAAGTTGAGAACAATATTTCTGAATGTGACAAATGCTAAACATTACAGCCTGCTGATTGTATATAATTTTCTCATGTGAATTTAGATGAATTTATAACTTTTAAACATAAAGAAAAGCGCCATTTCACGTGCATTGTTTACCTTTGTAACATGGTGGTGTAACGATGGGCGTGCACAGGCAATGCACGCGCAGTACCTCCCGGCATGGCTGCTCACCTGCGGGGGATTAGCCCC
>JAODLI010052823.1:0-16205 GCA_027575585.1 Percopsis omiscomaycus | reverse complement strand
TTCTAAAGAATGCTTTCAGCACCTTGTTGAATCAATGCCACGTAGAATTAAGGCAGTTCTGAAGGCGAAAGGGGGTCTAACACAGTATTATTATGGTGTTCCTAATAATCCTTTAGGTGAGTGTATACTATATAGTCACACATGTTAAAGGTACACTCCTCAACACTCAGATCCCTAAATGTCTGCCCCAGCTCATTGTTTATGCATGATACAGCGCTGTCTGTAATAGTGTAATAGATTGTAGGGGAAGGGGTAGAGAAAGCTGTAGGGGGAGAGAGAGTAGAAAGGAATGCAAACCACTGTTGAAGCTCAAAAGCTCAAACCGTTCTCTACCCCTCCCCATAAAGTCACAAATCCTTTTGTTGACAGTTGTGTTTCAAAATATACACAATAAGCTGGGGCAGAAATTTGGGCTCTATAACATATTCGATGAGTGTACCTTTAACCAGGGAGTATCCTGCTGATAAAGAAGTCATGAATAAAGCCTCTATAACTACATACTGTAAATGTATGTATGTATTAACACATTGTATTAAAAGTTAAATAATGTAGTACATTAAGACACCATATGCAGGGTGTTGTGTTGTCTAGATGGGTTTTAGGGCTTACCACAGGTGGCGTTTCCCGCAGAACATATGAAGTTGGAGATAGGTGGGGGTTCCTGTCTACAGGGGGCAGCACTCAGAGCCTTGTAGCACAGCCTGTGTGTAGAACAACAACTGGAGAGGAAAGGTGGAGACAGGCACGGATTAGACCCTATAGCACAACACTATTTTATGTGTAGGCGTTTCTGCTTCTGCATTCAAACTATAAATATATTTGCAAGAACTTCCTGAAATAGTTTAGTTGTTCATTTAAAGTGACACTTGGCACAAGATGCAGCTCTGCTCTGTATGTTTTAGAAAGCGTTCATATTCTTTTCACTTTCAGCAAACCAGCAAAATATTTTTCCCATAGTTTTCCCATTTTCCCATTTTTTTGTCCCTGTAGCCTACTATCCAGTACACAGTGAAACCTGCCCTTTAATCGCATTTGAGTAGAGTAGCCTACATTTTGACAGTAAACCCTAATCCCCACCCACCCCCAACTATAATTCCAGCCAAACTGCCACAGGCCAAGATGAGAAGGGTCCATATCAGACTTACAGGTCTAGGGGATCTGCAGGATATCCAGACGCCAGGTACCGGCAGGAGCAGCCGTAATCCTCCAGGTCTCGCGGACAGAGCCCTGTGGCACACCGCAGCTTCACCACAAAGTCCAGGAGTGCCGGGAAATTATCGAAGACAGCGTGAAGCCAGGTGAAGCGCATGCCGAGACAATCTGCATGTGGTGGGGAGGATATGGAACAAAAACCTTTAGGAAAATATATAGGTGATAGCAAGCAGGGGAGAGCGGGCCTACCTACAGTATTTTGCTCCTGTTTCCCTTTGTATTTTCTCTCTCCAGCAGGTTGGCTGTGAGGAGATTTAATCATAGATAATCTTGTTGTGAGAACCATTCCCCGAAACCAGGGTCCAGACACACATGCAGCATGGAAAATTACTGAGGCCACAGCTCTCCACATCGAAGTAACATTTCATCGCAGGGCGGATTAGGCTTATTTCATGTGATGAAGCAATCTCTGGTTGTTGACCATTCATCATTGAATTTCTATGTATCTGGTCTGGGCCATTTCTTCTGTGTTAGCATTCAGATAGAGGGCTGTTCCGTTATCCTGCACTTAAACATGAGACGAGATGCGGGAAGTGGGGGTTCTGGGGGTGCTACAGCACCTCCTACTTTGATGGGCTGTAACTGCAATGAAGTCGTTCATTTAAAAAAGAAAAAATCTATCAAAAAAAAGCATTTCTATCAAAAGGGTTAAACTCCACTAATTTTATCATCTTAATGATTTCATTTTCGAAAGGGAGTTAGCCTATTATTTCTCTTCTGGGGATAAAACAAAAACGATTTTCTGCCACAATTTAATTTATAACAGTGATTTAAATGCGACCAACATAAAACTGAATTTAAATATGTGAATGGTTTGATGGTAGTTCCCGGTTTATATGGTAGGCTACGGTTGCCCGTCAAAGTTATGGTTTTGTCTGGGATATAGCCTACACATGATTCAGACTGGCATTTGAGAGTCAGTTTAAATAGCGAACAAGGTGTTAAAATATTGTTTATGTTCTGGACGGTATAGACAAGATGTAATTTAGCATTATTCTGTAAGTAGCCTAATGTGTTAGTGCTGCTTTTTTGTCGGAAAGCGATTGGAATGCACTCTTTACTGAGTTTTTCTCAAATTGTTCTCCTGCATACCCCTGAACCCCCCTAGTAATTACGCAATTTCAACACAATTTCACTCCAAGCTAAGAATTTCAGCACCCCCAAGTGAAAATGTCTTCCAGCGTCCCAGCATAAGATCATTATCAGCTATTGGACTGTAAAAAGGGATTTTAAACATGCATCTGTATATAGTTTTGAACAATACACATTTTAACAACAAACTCTCTACAACACATGATCCGGCCATAAGCAACAAAGCTCTGACCATGTGTCCATGGTTAATAAAGGATCACTATTTTCAGCCAAGGCCGATGTCTTGTTGTGTTTCTGTAATGTTAAATAATTATTACCAATAATGAGGTCGTCTGTGTTTAGGTCGCTGTTCGCTGGGCAGAATATGGAGCTTGTGGAGATGGCTGAAAACAGACACAGAAAAATTATCTGCTTTGCACCCCAACAGAGAACTGTACAAGTGTCTAAAGTGAACCATTTGTGTTGCAATCTACAGCAGTGATGACCTAGCAGAATACTCACCATTTGTCACAGCAGATAGCATGAAAGTCCATGTCACAATCATGACTTCTACCTGCATGTGTAGGGACAGAGCTATTTCATTTGTATATTCTGTTTTGTTTTTTTTATAGGTTACATTTTTTCTTTAAGTTTTGTGTTAAAACTTTGCTTTGCACAATGCATCAGTGTTCTCATCTTGGGTGTTCCAATATTTATACTACTGTATATTATGCACTGTTATGCATAATATTATGCATAATATTATGCACTGCTATTACTGCTCTGTGACTAAATAGTATTGGAAGATTGTAACTGAATCTGAATCTCAGTGTGAGGTCCCCAGGATGGGAACACCTGCAAAATAATGAGCACACCTCTCTTTCATTCCCCCCTAAAAAGTTTCCCCTCTGGTGCCCACAGCACAGAGGTGAACTCTGCTGATCAATCAGAATGAGAAATGTACAAACTTCAACTTTAAAAGGTACACTGATGCAGAGCCGCTACATTAGTCATTTCCTTCGTTGCAAACTGAACCCAGCCAACTTGTCTCTGTCTCTCTGTCTGTCAGTATCGCTTCAAACAGCCTTGCCCACCTGTGGCTTGGCATGGCCTGGCACTGCTACAGAAGCTTTTGATTACGTCACTGATGCTATTCTTGCCCCAGCATATTTATGCAATAGGAGGCCGAAAGCCGCACTTGTGATGTTGGAGCGCTGTGTAGGAAGACAGAAAGAGATCTGGCTTCTTATCACAATCATTTAAATTTAAATTTTAAAAATGTGCTTTAAACCAGAACATCTTCTGTCTTCAAGTAGTGTAACAACTTACAGTAAATCCTTAATATAATGGAACGATGCGTGCTTGGGGAGCGAGAGTATGCGCGAGCCGGAGGAAAACACAGGTAGACGTGAAAGCAATAAACCCTCGAAGCGTATTTTAATAGCGAACTAAAAGACAAAGCGTACAACTAAACAGAAACAGAAACACGGGCTACAGACAAACAATAACCGACGTGTAGTAGGCTACGCGGTCGGTCAAACTTAAATGGCGGAGAGCGTTTGCCGTTATGCGCGCACGCTGCAGGTCGTGACATATAAAGACATTTCAATTCACCTAAATGCAACCTAATGCGTTTAAAGTTTCCAAGTAGATATTTCTCAGAGCAGAACAGTATTTTAACTTACAGATGCATTCAGTAGGCCTACAACAGAAGAATAACCTAACACCAACACAAATAATTGTCTTACCTTTATATTTCTGATGCAGAAGGTACAGCAATATTGTCTTCACCTCATGTGGCACGTGACCCTGTAAACAGCTAGTCTTTGTGTTGGAGTTCTTCAGGGACCTTTATAGATCTGCACAACTATCCCAGACCCACAGACCACTGTTTTTTATAAAGTCCTGGGGGGGGGGGTGGCAGCTGTCTGTCAACATTTGAGTGCATGTCTTATTGGCTATCAGGTGACACCGGAACAAGGGCTTATCATAGCTTGGTTCCTGTCTAGGTATTTGGTTTATGTTGGCCTGGGTCACGTTGTAGCTGGTTGACATGGGTGTGGAGCTAGATGGAGGTCCTGAGTGGAGGCCCTATAGACATGTCTTTGTCCCACCGAGGGCAGAGTTGTGACCTGAGGACTGACCCGGTCTTATCTGATCCTCCCTGGAGTGCAGATCAATATAGCCCTGCCACAGTAGCGTCAATGGAGCACAGTGGACAAGTGTTTAATGAAACAGAGGGTCTGTATATAGGGGGTTTATACAGGACTCAACGTCTATAGGGAGCACAGGGAAAGTACAAGGGGAGAGTGATTGATTGAAGCTCGGTAAGAAAACCTTCAAATATACTTTATATTAGCATTAGAAATGGTCTTCTGGGAGCCCTTGGATTTGAACCGTGTACCCGTGTGTACTGGAGAGTACAGCGACAGGAAATACTATATATTCACACACAAGAAGGGATGGCATTTATGTACTCTATCTAGAGTTACCATGGTAACAGACACCGCTCTCTGCATTGCCACTATCAACCAACCTATGCTTAAAGGAATTTCTATAGCGAAAAAAGTTACATAAAATATATAAAAATAAAAATAGACATCTTATCTATACACAAAAATAAATTAATGCAGAAACTCTGCCTTCTCCCTCCCTCTCAATTAATTTCTACAGTGGAAAAAAGGTCTGCTGAAAGTCTAAAGAACATGACAGATTTCAAAGGCAGTGCAGTTGATGTGGTTTTATGTGGAGATGTGGTTTGTCAGAATTTGGGTTGTCAATTGATAACCATGAGTTTTCTACTGAATTATTTGTACCTTACTAACTTGCAAGTTGGGAAGATGGGAATGTGCACATTTGAATGCTATAGCCTGCTATTGCATGGCTCATTTAAACCTTATAACAGGCTGGGGATACAAAAAAGCAGTGGCAATTGGGACAGTTATTAATCATTTATTAAATGTGATCATTGTGGTAAAGACAAGATGAGTGGAGTGAAGAGTGTTTGTTGTTGTCTTTCGCTGATACTCAGGTGTGTCTTGCAGTGATGAACAGCTCTTTGTGTCTCCAATTCCACAGTCACGGTTTGGGGCACATCTTAGCAAGGCATCTCTGTTTCAGATCTGGGTTTGGGAAACAGCATTGGGTCACAGCATTGTTTTAACGGTTATCTGCTAGTCCAATCTATTTAGAGCTGTAGCTATAGCCACTGTTAGTGAATGTGAAAAGCTTCATGTTTACCATGTAATAAAAGTTACACTTTTATGTTAAGTGACACAAATATGTTAAGTGAATATTTATCAGTGTAGACATTAGGTAATTAAACACAAGCATTATTGTATTTCACATTTTCCATGAACTGACATTAAAAATCGTAAGAACCACAAGTTTTATCAATGTATTTTATATGAATCTTGTTGACAGTTTCTTATATTGGACAATAAACCTTGTGTTTATTGTGTGCAAGAATATTATATCATTTTATTTGTGTACATTAAATCATATGCTTTTAACGGTTTTGCAATTTTGGAATTGTATACAGTACTGTACCACTTACAGTACTGTATATCCTGTGAGTGGTAATTTAACATTGCTATAATCCCTTTATGTACAATAAATCCAGTTGGGCTTCGCCTTTGTCTATTGTGTCATATCTTTTGAGATTTCTTTCACCTACTGCTATTTCACATTTTCTTCGCACACGTGCAAATAAAATATCTTAAAATCAAGTCCAGATATCTAATTAGACCAGAGAGAAGACAGAAATGGCACATAGCATGTCCAGATTTGGGCTGGATGGTTTGACGACAGCCCCTCATGGCTGTTAGATTGGAGGGAACAGCAGGGGGCCTCAGAGAACTGTTGCCTTAATGAGCTCTATCTCTGCCCTGCAGACCAGAGGTAACAGCAGCAGAGAGAGAGACGATTCCCTCTGTTATCTGCCGCACATCGCTGGCTTTCATTTGAACCTGTCAAATTAAGTGTGGACACCTATTGTCTTCTGCTTCTGCAGAATTCTATTGTAAACCCAACCCGCCTGGTATACCAAGGGGGTCAAACCAAATGCTCAGAATTATTTGGAGAGTATTTGATCCAGACTTGAGAAGCAGTGATGCAATGCATGGCTCTGCCTTACTTGTTGCACCTTTAAACCAAGTTAATACTGCAGAGGATTGTTTCTCAGGGAGGGTATTGAGTTGCGAGGCCTTGGCATAGCAAAAGGCTATGGCAGTGGGAAGCTGGTGTGGATTTGGGATGACGGGGAGGGTTTTGAAGGACAGCTTGGCTCCTCGCCTCCTCGAGTATTAACTTACTTCTGGAGAAGGACAGCCGTCTGACACGCCGGCACACTTCCGCTGTGTATTTGACGTACCACAGGTGACTGTCGTCACAGTATCTGTCATATGAAGAGTGTCGGTTAGTATCACTGGAAGGTTTAGCAGAGATGTTGTGTCTGGTGTTATTTTTTATACCGATACTGACATTATTGATATCATTGTTATATTGTCCAACATTGCATTTCATGACAGAAAGACAAATAAATATATATACTGTATATACAGCCATGGAAAAAATTAAGAGACCACTGCCCATTTAAAAAAATGTCTATATACAATTACATTTGTATTTACTACATTTATATTTATATTTTTTATTTTATATATACCTTTTTAAATTTTTGATATTTATATGTATATGTTTTTATGCCGTGGTCTCTTAATTTTTTCCATGGCTATATATACCCAGTAGATAGAAAGATAGAAGAACACACTGGCTCAATTTACAGTAAACACCTCGGGAAAAGAGCATCTGCGTGTGTTAGTACAACCTGTGTGCAGTCAGAATACCTCTTCATGTGGGGCTTGGAGGCGTTGTGCCGACACAGGCACTGAGAAAAGAACTTGCAGAGCTCGAGGACGCAGGGCTGCAGCTTATGAGCACCAACCATGGCAATGTTAATAGAATTGTCAGTCATCTCTCCGCCAGACGTCATCTCTGGCATTCTCCACGGACAGCCTCTCAGAAACACAGCAGAGGATAGCTCTGTTTGAGCGGTGCCTTATTTTCATAGATCACAATGTCCCCAGTGTCTTCGCCCACATATTAAGTTTATAAGATCAATTTAAAAAAATATTAAAATCTGACTAATTATATCTACACAGACAAATAGGCATATAAGTACAGTAAAGGATTAACCTTTAACTACACACTGTGATTCAATGCTTATGGAAATATGAATGGAATGAATAATTGAATTCATATTTCAGCACGCATCGTTATTTTACAGAAAGTCATTATGCTTAAATTATCCTCTCACATCGGTGGAGCTAAATAATTCTTATTCTAAAAAAATTTGTATGTACCAACATATGTATTTTCTCTTCTTCCAGAAAGTAATCAGTGATCTCTGTTACCTTTATCTATGACAGTTCTCGAGCCACTCTAGTTATTTCAAAGCTAGAAACACGTGTTAGAAATGAATAGACGGCAGGGGCACACTGAATTTGATCACAAAGGGAGTGAACATTTCTGACTTTACTGTAACTCAGGGGTTCCCAAACCTTTCAGCCCCCGAACCCCAAAAATGGTGCCAGAGACTCGTGAGCCCTGGTGGTGGTTGAAGCATACAAACGCTGCGCACAGCCACACACCACGCACTAATAGGCCTATCCAACATTTAATATAGGCTAGTAACAGAATACAGTCAAAGTAATCTCCATATATAAATTGAACTGCTCCAACTGATACCGTCGCTAATCTGTCATAATCACCTTAGGGGTCACGAGGAGACAAAGAAAATCGGAAGGCTGATTTTTTTAATTGCACGGTTTTATTTTATATGTAACTACAATGTTTTATCTTTTGTAACAATTATGGCTAATATATGCTATTTTTAATCATTTTTACATTTTATTTGATTTCTGAAAATCATCTCGCGACCCCCCCTCGGTGTCCCGCAACCCCCCGGGTGGGTCCCGACCCCCACTTGAGGAACCACTAATGTAACTGACCTTGCCTGACAACCACTCCTGAACCCTACTTAAAAAAAAAAAAAACTTATGAAATTTGAATGGGCGGGAACGTAAGGGTTAACATGATTTTCTAGATTCTAATATGAAGGCAGTTGATTGTCATTGAAGTCAGGTTGATTGTAGGTTAGCAATGTTTTATCCATTTGGTTTTTCCAGTCTGGATTTCAGCCTCATCACAGCACAGAATTGCTCGTATTGAGCTCTTCAATGTACAAATTCTACAAATACATATTTTGGAATATTTTGACACATTTGACACATATTACCAAACCATAATATTAAACAGACAAGAAAATGGGCAGATTTCTCGGGCACAGTCCGGAACTGTTTCAAGTCCAAACTTCAAGACTACAAGATATTTCATCTCCATTGCCTACTGTGTCTCTGAACAAACTTCCATGACATGCAAAATGCACCAAGGCTCAATCCTTGCCCCTGGCCGAAATTATCCAAACAAACAAAAATATCCTACCGTAATTCAACAGTTGACACTCTTACATATCTCTCACTAAGTGCAGTTGACCAGTAGACTCACTCTGCCAGTTCATCGAACAAATCAATGAATCAATATATAAAGATAAAACTGAGATAAGAGACGTTTAAGAATGAACATTCTTTTTATCTAAACACATTTGTGTTTGGTTGGTTTGGGTTTAATTTGGTCGTTCCTTCCTGGGTTTGTCTACTTCTCTCCTGCTTTGTGCGATCCCTTGCCAGAGCAGAGCTGATCCACTGTGATCACAGCTAGCGTCACAGGTGGCCAGTGTGCATTAGCATATACATGTAGAGCTATTTCCCCTTTAACAAAGGACAAAAAACGGCAAGATAATGGCTTTTTAATGCTGAAATGTACTGTATACACACACACACACACACACACGGGCGCACAACCAGTTAAAAGCCAATAGCATGCCTTTGTTTCGTGCTTTGTGAAGTGGGAGTTACCACAATTCATCAGAGAAAGTGCAGATAATGGCTGATGGCATTAGCGTGTTTTATAATTAATAGTTTATTTATCTACTTTTATTTATCCATGTAAGGGTGACTGAGCACCCCCACACACAGTCACAGTCCTATGTTTATCCAAATAATCTCCTTGCTTAAGAGTATCAGAGCAGGAGTTATTGTAGTAAAAGGAGAGTGTTTTTCCTGTCCAGCTTGATTCTCCACATTAGTCTGCCATCAGGCAAATATGATACTAAAAGAATGATATTATAAATATGATATTATCATAAATATAATAAATATAATAGGCAAATCACAGAGCACCTGCAGCATTCTAACATTCACTGTACAGTGTGAGACACGCCTCGTTTGTTGCTATGCAGACTTCTAGCCAATAGAAAGCCAGAACAAGTTTTTAGAGTGAGCATTCACTGCATTCTAGTGGTGGTCTGGTACATTGCATCTTAAATAATGTTAATTGAGGTTGGATGTGGAAATATGGAGAATACACACGTTTTGTTACCAGTTGAAAGTTTTAGAATACCCCAATTTTTCCTGTTTTTATTCAAATTGAAGGAATTCAAGTCCAGTGAATAAGGTAAGTAATAAACTGCCAGAGGTTTATGAAAAAAGTTTAGGTTACCAAAGACTGAAAAATTATGTACATTTCAAAGTTATTTAAAAAGGAATTTTTCAGGGAAACTGCAATGAAAGCCATGGTGTCCAGCCAAGAGGTCTGACAGACCCAAAGCCACAACAGGACCAGATTCTGAACCAGGTTTCTGAGAGTCAACAGCTTGATAGGTGGCTCATAGGACAATGGCTTCAAGCACAGCTTAACACTGGTCGAAGTTAGCACACCTCAGTTTCATCTGTGAAGAGAAGACCTGGAGCTGGAGATTTGACAGATCAAGTGGCAGTATTGCCAAAATGGCAAAATAAGAGGCTTGCCTGGTCAATAAAGCACTGCCAGTGGACTACTGAGGGTTGGAAAAAGGTCCTATGGACCGATTAATCACAATGTGAAATTGTTGGTTCTTCACGCAGGTTCCATGTTCCAAGTATGGAAAAAGATGATTCCTCTGTGTTTAACACCAACTGTCAAATATGTAGGAGGAATCTTGATGGTCTGCTAGTGTGGACGAATAGATCAGTATGCCATGTCCCGGTGTATCTCGTTCATGAAGGCCTGGAAGACAGATGGCGCGTTTGACAGTCCTACCTCCTGGATCCGGATAAGACGGTGGTTCAGTACACCGGCGAGCTAGAGCGGAGGGGCAGGGGCGCTCGCTCCCATTGTTACAATATCGTGGAAAACTTTTTCCGTAATTTAATTCAAAAAGCGAAAAAGAAAAATATTTCAAGCCTTTTTTTATTTGAAATGCAAAATTTTATTTAATCTGAAAAGAGGATTTTGGACCACCGAGAAATGTTTCAGTTGTTTTTCTCCTTAGCCCAGGTAACACGATTCTGACGTATCTGGTTCAGGAGTAACTTGACACAAGGAATTTGACACTTCCTGGACACCTCTGTGCGTAGTAGCTCTTGATGCGCTGACTTTTTGAATCGGCTTTTGAATAGGCTTTACTTATCTTAGTCTTATCCCTGTTGCTTGTGCACCTTTTCCTACCACACTTTTCCCTTCCAGTCAACTCTCCATGAATATGCTTTGATACAGCACTCTGCGAACAGCCAGCCCTTTCAGCAATTACCTTCTGTGGCTTACCCTCCTCTTGGACGGTGTCAATGAGTGTCTTCTTGACAACTGTCAAGTCAGCAGTCTTCCCCGTGATTGTGGTTGAGTGTACTGAACCAGACTGAGAGGTTAAAGGCTCAGGAAACCTTTGCAGGTGTTTTAAATAAATTCTTTATTCTAATATTCTAATATGTGAGATATTGGATTTTTGATTTCCATGAGTTGTAAACCGTGATCATCAAGGCTTGAAATATTTCACTTTCTGTGTTAATTTAATCCCCCAAAAAAGTGACATTTTTAGGATTAAATTACTGAAACATTTTTGAGATGCACCTGCATATATTGTATATAATACTAGAATTCTCCTCTCTGCTCTTAGCCAACAAATCAGTGTTTGGTCTCTTGATTGGTCCCGTTGTTTCCAGCCGACATGTGGAACACATAAAAATATCGCCTTAATTTACCTGCCCAGGATCATCAAAGCTTCCAAAGGGCCAGGGCCGTGTTTCCATGGCGACTTTCTGAGTCCCTTGCACGCCGCTTCCTCACATAGCATGTACAGACAAGTACACACACTCACACACACACACACACACACACACACACTCTAACATACACAAAACACACACAGCACAGAGTGCCGTGTGGCTCGCACTCCTCTTTTAGCCACCCCCTACATCTCTCTAGGCTCACACCATTATCTACCCCTCGCCCTACAGCTACATACACAGTTATGTTTCAAAGATAAACAGTAAGCCATGGGGCACAAACTATTTTGTTATGATTTGGAACCTTTAATAGCATTGATTATTGCTTTTTGGTTCCAGGTATTTGCCATAAATGGGACCTCAATATTGCTTCTCCTTTTTGCTATATGCTCCAGCTTACCTGGTTTCTCAGTGAGCAGGTGTGTGTTGTCTGGTGTAGCTGTGGTCATAGCTTCTCCACTTGTGGTGCCTGTGCCTGTGACCCAGTGGGCTGTTGTAGGTTGTACTGTGGCCTGGATAGGTGGCGCTGTTGTTAGCTCAGCGGTAGTTGCCAACAGTGGAGGTGTAGCTGTCTCTTGTCTTGTACCTGATTGGTGTGTAGTTCTGACATGTATGGCTATAGCTGGCTGACGTGTAGTGGCAACGTGCTCGCCTGTAGTGTGTCGGTTTGTAGCCGCAGTATGTCCATGGCGTGTTGTTGGAGCAAATATGATTGTAGTTGGTTGTGGTGTAGTTGTAACATGCCAGGTTGTAGCAGCATGGCGTATAGTTGTAACATATTGGGTCGCAGCTGGTCGATATGTAGTCATTGTATGTTGACGTGAAGTTTGTTGGTCTGTTGTGCTATCTTTGTGGGTTGGTTGGTCAGTTGTTGTAATGTGCCGGGTGGTTAACAGCTGATGTGTTACTGCAGTCTGTTGTCTTGGAGTTGTATGTTGTTGTGTGATTGGATGGGAGGATCCTGTAGTAATTTGGCGTGTTGTGATCAGTGGAAATGTGACTGGCTCGGTTGATGTTGTGGTTGGATGGGGTGTGGTTGTTGTGGTGGTTGGTGGAAATGTGGTTGGTTGCATTCTAGTTGTTGATATTGACTGGACTGGAGTTGTGGTCAATCGTGGAACAGCAGAAGTTTGAAGAGTGGTTATTGGTTGCCTTGCGGTTGTTTGTGGTTCCTTTGGCATTGTGGTTGTTTGGGAAACTGATGAAGTCTGTGGAACAGGGGTGTGTCCAGATGTTGTGGACACATATGCTGCTTGCGTAAAAATTAATTTAGCTGTTGTTAAAACGTCTATCGTGGTCGGTCTATCCGTTGACCGTGAAGTTGTTGTTTCACTGGGTGCTTGTAGGGTTGTAGGTTGATGAACGTTTGGTGGTGCTGGAGCTGAAGAGGATTTGACCAACACAGCAGTTGTAGAAGGAGTAGTTGTATCATCTGACACCATGGCTGTTGATGAATCTGGTGAAACAAAATAAGACATTGAAGATATTTAATCAGATAAGAGGATGTGGAGGAACTTAAAGAGTAAACAAGACATATTGACACCCTGATGCGAATATATCAGACTGGATCAATATGTGTATGGGGCTGTCTGCAGCTCACTGTAATGGGATTTTGGCTGTAGAAATAAACTTCACTTTGACTGCTATATCCAGATTGTTATTTTAACTTAATATTTGACTGTGACTTTTGGTAATAGTATTAGCAACCTACCAAAAGAAAGTTTATTTACGTTTATTATAATTAAGAGTATTTCATAACTCACCGGGTGCGTGTACTCTGCTAGTCAGCATGGCACTCACCCCCGATGGAGAGATCTGACTCACGTTGGGAGAAGGCTGGTGCCATCCTGAATGTTTTTGTGAAAGAAATATTAAATTAAAAAACAGATTCACTGATTTATCCACTTGAGAATGCGTTTTTGAAAAGCTGTTTTCAGTAGGGGAAAATGTCGGGTTAGTGTTAACAGAAGAATGTATATGTGCTAGTGTAGACTAGATGAGAGAGACAGAGAAAATAAGATAAATTAAAGGCACACTCCTCAATTTGTGTCTATTTGTTTGCCCTTGTGTTTGAAAATATTTAGTTTTGGTTTGAAACACACCTCAGTGGCTCCAACTAGTCTCTTCTCCTCCCCTTAAAACCGCTTCTAGGTGTGCACCAATATCTACCCCTCCCCTTAAAGTCACACACCTTTTCATGCACAGTTGTGTTTTAGATTATAATTAGCAAGCTGGGGCAGAGACTTGGGGTTCTGGGGTGATATTACAGAGCAGTACACCTTGATTTTGTGATTTTGTGTACAGCATGTGAGGACAGCATGATTTTACTTTGCTGTACTGTATTTATTTTAGCTTATTATAGCACACTGTATAGTATATACATTTATTATAGCATACTGATGGATAGGATGTGTGGGATTTTATTGATTATTATTTCTTGATTTTGGCTGTCGATCAGACATGAGATTTGTAGCCATTGCATCTGTCTGTGTGTGTGTGTGTGTGTGTGTGTGTGTGAGACGTACCTCGCTTGGGGTCTTCTATGATGGTCTGGTTGAAGAGGGGAGTGATAGAGTCAACATCCCACAGCTGAGGCAGAGCTTTATCTGGACATACATAACACACACACACACAACTCAACATCGCCTTACCCTTAAATGCAATTCTTTACATTTTGAATAAAGAATAGGCCCACATTGTATTAGCTCCCGCTTATATAATATATTTAAGTCAAACCGATGCTTGTAAGGTTGGATGCCTAAACGCTCCATGGTTCACCTCGGACAGTTGTAGTGATCTATTCAGACATGTTGCTTTAGTGTGTGAACAATTGAGGTGCCTTGTTGTTAACCAGCCAATCAAAGCAGAGCTCATCAAATTATTCATGAGCCCACCAAAAAAAACAAGAAAACAGTTTCATTCTAGGGCCAAATCATATGGTTGTAAAACTCTGGGCATTTTTCGCCCAACCAAAGTCACATACCTTCTATGTAGATGTCAGAAAATAATATAAAACACAGAATAAATGCATTCTATGGCCCCTTTAAGGTCGGCGATATGTCAGCAGTGTCTTTTGTGCCGACCCGTCTGTCATCCATTGGGTATGCTGAAATAGATTGTTTGAACAGAGTGCGTGTCCCAGTACAGTGTTTCTACTGGTTTAGCTACAGGCTATACTACAAACAGACTCGTGTGTATTAGATGGCCATTGACTGTTCAGGCCTGTATCTTTGATTTTAGACTGGCGTCTGAGGTAAATATTTAAGCATGTATTTATATTTATTTGCCTCATATTGACACTGCTCATGGAAGCTAAAGCAATTTCCTTGTTGAAGGAATCAAGGACCTGATAGAAGGATCTGATGGGGGAGCCCTCTTTGTACACCAGATCTCTGTAATCTCATCACATGAGTACGCCTAATTTACAACTCACTTGAATCATAAACCAGGTCCAAAACAGAAAGGGGGTTCAAAGTTCAAAAGTGTAATCCACAAGAGACTGAACATTCCCAAAGGTAACAATTCAACAAAGGTAATAATTCCATAAAAGTAGTAAGTCCACAGCGATAGCAGGGCCTAGAGAAAGTTCACAGCGCGATCTGAAATAGTTCACAAGGAAACCATGACTGAGCATGGAAGGCAGTATCTTCCCAGCTTAAATATCTGGCTAATGAACCAGATGACCGAAAGTTGTCTGGAAACCCTATTGGGAATTTGACTCAATCTAGTGGCGATCCTCCGGAATAGCAGCAGGGATGACAGGATGCCTCCTGGACAGCGATCAGTAGGCTAGATCGGTATTATTTTGTACACTGAATGTTATATTAATAAATAATGTATAGGCGCTTTTCCACTGCAGGAACTCGTGGGCCGTTTTAGGGGGAGCGGAACCTGAACCTGACTGGATGGTATGTTAATAGATTATGTGGTGGTTTTCCACTGCAGGAACCAACCCAGTAGGACCTCTTTCAGGGCCGTTTTTGGGGGCGAAACAAACACCTACTCTGGGGTAGTTAGGCCTACTTCTGAGTGGCCCTGAAAAACTGCTGGGCAGGGTTCTAAGCATATAAAAAATATTTCTTTCCAGCGAGTCTCTTAATTACACCAATACTGTGCATGTGAAAGATTGTGTCAATATAAGATCGCTGATTGTACACTGATCAGCCATAACATTATGACCACTGACAGGTGAAGTGAATAACACTAATAATCTCGTTATCATGGCACCTGTCAGTGGGTGGGCTATATTATGTGTTAGCAGGAAAAATTGGCAAGTGTAAAGATTTGAGCACCTTTGACAAGGGCCAAATTGTTATGGCTAGATGACTGGGTCAGAGCATCTCCAAAACTGCAGCTCTTGTAGGTTGTTCCAGGTGGTCAATACCTATCAAAAGTGATATAAAGAAGGAAAAGCGGTGAACCGGCGACAGGGTCATGGGGAGCAAAGGCGGGCCCGATCCGATCCAACAGACGAGCTACTGTAGCTCAAATTGATGAAAAAGTAAATAATGTTTCTGATAGAAAGGTATCAGAACACAGTACATTGCAGTTTGTTGCACATGAGGCTGTGTAGCTGCAGACCAGTCAGGTCAGGTCATTGCCGCAAGCATCTACAATGTGCATGTGAGCATCAGAACTGGACCATGGCGCAATGGAAGAAAGTGGCCTGGTCTGATGAATCACATTTTCTTTCACATCATGTGGATGACCGGGTGCGTGTGCGTCGCTGACCTGGGGAACACATGGCACCAGGATGCACTA
>JAODLI010052813.1:0-16205 GCA_027575585.1 Percopsis omiscomaycus | reverse complement strand
CAGTAAATAATTGCTAATTGCGAAGTGCTTAAAATTTTAAGAGCTGATCTAGCAGAGTAGAAGGGAATTTTTTTTTTTTTTTTTTTTTTCATGTTTACATGATCCCGCCCAGAACTACAAATTCCTAGCGGTTGCTTCGCCAACACAATAACATAACGTAACATTTGTTATACCATTTACTCGCTCTCATTTAAAATATATCGATGAGAAGCGGCATCCGTGTCTCGGCGTGACCACGCCTCAGTAGTACTCTTCTTCTTGTCCCAGGCTGTAAAGCGCTCCCACAGACGTTTGGGTCTAGCTCAGAAGCTCATGGACCAGGCCAGCAGAGCCATGATTGAAAATTTCAACGCTAAATATGTTTCACTTCATGTTCGCAAAAGGTAACGTCCATTTTAGTTGAATTTAGGAGTTCTTTCTTTTGTTCAACTAAATCCGCATTCCCAAAATACTTTCTGGCTTTGTACATACAGTGTTGTTGTTTCAAAGGACTGAATTCTTCTCCTCTCACCATAGCAACCGAGCTGCCTTGCACCTGTACTCCAACACGCTGAAATTCCAGTAAGTCCAAAGCATTGCCTGAAGATATGATTGCTTATATATATATACATACACACACACACACATGCGTGTGTAGTTTAGTATTATGTCATTATTTGTACACACTGTTCCACGTTCTTCTCTGTTCCTTTACAGAATTAGCGAAGTAGAGCCCAAATACTATGCAGATGGCGAGGATGCCTACGCCATGAAGAGAGACTTGGTCCACATGGCTGATGAGGTGACTTTCTTCCCTAAGATGTAGTTGCCGTGGCAACACGGAAGGCCCGCACCGCAGCCGCGGTTTCACTCGCCGCGGCGACCGTTGTGAGCGCAGTACTGAAGGAAGATGTGTTGTTTTATGTTTATGGGTCCCACAGTTGAGAAAGCCTGGAGTGCGAATGGTCGGTCAGGATGCGCCGGGCTCTGCTGACCAGGAGGGAGAGGGAGAGAGGGACAGCGGAGGGGAGAGCAAGGAGCTGAGCGAAGTCAGCGAGGCAACAGAAAGCACAGACGTTAAGGATTCCTCATCAGATTCACAATGACTCCAACTTGCTGATTCCTCCCTTTTTATTTCCCATATCACTTTGAGACCGGAAACTATGTCCATCTGTTGACCTCAGTCGTTCAGATATTATCCAGTTATTTTGTCAGCCCTCTCCTCGCTATAAGGAAGTCAAAGTATGGGGCGAACACTGGATGTTTTCTGAATGAAGATAATGTTAATTAATTCTCATCTGATTTTTCTGAAGTTTTTATTTGGACTTGATGTTATCACTTTTAGGAGTGGTCCCAGTTCCTGCTTGACTTTTATCTAGTTTTCCAGGTCGTCTAAATCGGGCCTCTTATTTAACAAATAACTCAAATAAACATTTGAAATAACACATAACGGCACTGCATTCATTTCCACAAGCAGCACACAAAAAACACTAATTATTTTAAATTTTTTATATATAAATAAGCTACTCTAACTATAGCTGCCACAAATGGTCGTCGAGTGTTAACAAAAGTGCTATTTCCTGTTTATTAGGGCTGCACAATTATAGTAATTGTATTAATCATGGTTTTAGCTTTTGCAATAAAATCCACTTGATCTGGTGTGATATTGATGCTTTTGCATTAAAATAGATATGATTAATAATTTGAACCATAGTCGTGCCGCCCTAGTGTGTGCACTCTTACCATCAACACACGGGTTGCTTTTACGTTTTTTTTATTTAAACATACCCTGGTGCTCTGAGACTCGGGCAACAGAAGATTTAAATGCAAAAAAACATGGCGCTCATGAGGACATAGCTGTAAGTATTTTTTAAAGACACACAACTGAAGATATGATTTTCATTCGTTGCTGTAACGCTTTATACTGAAGTGGCCAAAGTTCAAAAGGACAACAATTTAGATGGTGCGATTTGCATATAATTCTGTGCTTCTTGATGTTGATCAAAACAAGTTTCCACTAAAGCAACGGTAGTCTGCTACGGTACTTTTTAAAGGAAGGAAAAAGGCGTTAAGATAACACTTTTAACTGAAGGGCATTTATAAACGACAGAAAAGCAATGCTTGTGGCTTGGCTCCGGCCGTTACTCCGCCTCTGACGTCTCAGTGAATGATTGTGAGAAAGATCAGCGGCAACGTGTGTGTATAAGAATAAGAGTGCAAGATGGAGAGTTCCACCCACATGTATCCTTGTCCAGTTTGAGTAGGAGGTGCGACATTTCGGGCTTAATGTGCCATCAACTGGCAGTTAGTTCTCTGTGACCAAACTGATTTGACCGTTGCTCAGCAGGTATGTGCTTTAATTTTTGTACAGTACATTGGCTTTCACAGTTATGATTTGTTTCGTCAAGACGATTGTTGTTATTATATCCATGTATTCTTAGAGGCTGGTGTGTTTTTTTGTTGCAGTAGCTCCTAATAAAGGGCAAGTTCTGTTTTCAGTCACAAATGTAACATTAGTGAGCCCTTCCTATTTAAATGCTGGCTTCTGTGTATTGGTGCGTGTGACAACTGGCAGTGGAATGTGTTGGAATACCGGTACGTACTGTAGGCTAGAAACTGGTGGTACAAAGTTGCACTGTAATTTACGAAATATTGTTGCTAATTTTGACGACAGCCTCCCATGATTCACTGGTGATCACATAGAAAAAGTATGCAGGGTCTAATGGAAAAGACTGAAAAGGGAAAATTAGACTCACAGCACTTTATAAAAGATTTCCCAGATTATTTTTAATGGGGTTTTATACATTTCAGTTGTTGGTGTAAGTGTCGGAAAAGATAATGCTGATTATTGATGTGTAGATTTAGAAAAAGAGGAAGTTAGGACAGAGGAGTGTGAGAGAGAAAGAAAAAGAGTAAAATGAAACACTTGTGCTCCACTTTCCCCTGTTTGACTCAACAAGGAAACACCCGAGCCTTCCCCTTTCTAAAGTGCACTTAGGGTCTCCTGATCCTACCATAGCTTTACTCATGTAGGCCTGGTAAATGGTCATGTGTTTGGTGGGCCTTCTGGCTTCAAACGGAGGCACTGGGAGCCAAGCCAAACCAGCAAAGACATAAAGACTTCTATTTTCTCCCATGTATACACTTGACAAGTGTGTGGGTCTCTTTGACCAACCTTAGTAAGAAGGAGGGATTAGATGTAGCCTAATCATCTAACTGTGGCTTGTGCATCAAGGCCACTGTTGGTTGTGATAAGACGATACAGGACTACTCGTGGTTTCAGACTGTGATACTGTAAAATTAGAAATCGAAAGGTCCCAGAACTAAATAGCTTGTACTGCCCAAAGCCTGAGAAATAAGTCTTATCATTTTGGATAGGGATATATGGATTGAATAATGTACACAATCCCCGCCTCTGGGTTAGCCTTGTGGTGTGCCTCTATTTTGGGGGCAGTTGAAATGTTGCCGGTGCTATTTTTGCACCTTGTGCACTTCTGCAGCATGAGCAGTGCAGCAGGAAACACATGCTAACTACCCTTGTAGTTGTCTATCACAAAGCGGAGAAGCCGTTCTCAAGAAATGTGTTACAGTAAGAGGAACATGTTTTGTTTTTTCTCTCTGTAGGGCAAACTATTGTAGTGTACTGGGGGTGTGGCTAAGGGTGACAACTTAGTAGATGGTTGTGGTTGGATGCGGGGGGGCATAGGCCTTCACTCTGGCAGACATTTCAGTAAAGAATCCTAACAATAATGAAATAAACTACGCCTGTGAGGGAAGGACAAGTCAAGTACAAGACAGCTATGGCAACAACTTGGGGATACTGTCATGTTGTTTTACAGAATTCCACCCTGTTGGAGCGACAATGTCTTCCCATGGGAGGCTCAGGAAGGAGAAAGTGTCTATAATGGACTATGACACACAAATAAAAGGTAAAGCAAAGCATCCCCCCCGTCGCACTCATGCTGTGTCACATTAGACTTTGGTGTGATCCCATTAGTATATGTTTGGAAATGTGTTAATATTACAAGGAGTGGAGCAACTACAGCGGCTCCAACCCATGACCTTCCACCTCACAGTATATATCTACATCCTGCTTTACCTCCGCAAAAGGAAAATTGGGCATCAGTGATCAAGTGATTGATACTGTCTCACTCCATGTCTTTGTCATGTCCTCCTCCCTGTCAGACGTGCGTTCCCAGCTGGTAGACCAGCTGAAGGTGCTGGACCTGCAACTGGAGCAGAAGAGCCAACAGCTGCAGGACCTGACTGACTACCTGCGACGGCGGGGGGAGATTGAGGGGGACTACGCTCGCGGTTTGGAGAAGCTGGCTGAAAAATGTACTTCCAAGATCAAGAGGTTAGTGAGGCTAAGCCCTTTTGTCTTTTGTTTGAGAAGTTACTGTACGTCATGTCATGTTAAGTCCACACCAATCCAGTAATCACATTGGATACTGCAATGTTGCACTTTTTCTGTCTTAATTGACCTGTTTTATAGTACTATTAATGGCCATAATTCGTAGGTAACACGGTTAATGGCCCCGGATAGTAATAGTTGCATTATACTATATTGCTTTTGGATTCTTGAATATATTTTGTATAATTATGCGTCTTTGACTCTTTCCTGCCGTCACCACTACATTTCCCCTCGGGGATCATTACAGCGATATTTGATCAAATCTTCTGTGTTGTATTTGTACTTTACTAATGCGCACTCCTCCCTCCCCTGTCTTGTTCTCTTCCTCTTTCCAATGCAGTAGGAAGGAACCCAGCAGTCAGTCGGTGGCTCAAGTTTGGCTGTCTCTGCTGACTCAGACCCGTCAGGAGAGCAGGGACCACAGCCTACTGAGTGACAGCTGCGTTGACCTGCTCACCCAGCCCCTCCTGCACTGCCTGGAGTACACACAGCGCCTGGCACGACGGGTAACCACACAAGCACGGCCCAGTACAACCTTTTTAAAAATCTATTTAGGCTCATTAACTTCCTCATCCCCGGGTCTGTCCTGCAACACCTGTTGCTGTCTTCTGTGACACCTTATTTCATCTTCCTCGTTTTGTGCGTGTCCTTTCCCTCTATGCTTATCGCACTTGTTTTGTCTCAACTGTGCGTTTCTAGAGTAAAGACATCTGCACCCAGCTACAGGATGGACTTTTGAAGGACACCACTGAGCTACAGACTGTACGTGACAGTATGGTTGCTCAAAGCATTTTCTATTTTTGTTTTGCAAAAAGAAACTGTGAATAATTTGTGTATTTTTAGGCCTGGAGGACTTACTACCAGTACCACTCGCAATATGTGTGCGCTGAGGGGAAGCTGAAGGAGGCTGACTCTAAACTTGAAGAAAAGCAGAAGCAGAGTTCAACAAAAAAAGTCGAGAGGTTGATAGAAAAAGTAAAACATTATCTTTCACTTTGAAATACTCTGAGCAACTGTAGGCTTTTACAGGAACGTGCTTCTATTCCATCCCGGTCTGACCTTGTATTTTTTTTACCAAACACAAGAGACAATGCAAGCTTCAGGAGATCCACCTGAAATGCAGCAAGGCCCGTAATGACTACCTTCTACACCTTGCTGCCGCCAATGCGTCACTGAGCAAGTATTATCTCAAAGACATCTCCACCCTCATAGACGTGAGTTCCTCAGGCCACTCGTATCTCCTATTTTAATGTTTCTCCTTATAATTCCTAGTGTTCCTCCTTACACTGGAAGTTTGGAGCATCAGAAATACATCGTTTTTGCATGACTTTTCCTAAATATGGGTGTTTCAATATAATAAATGCATAAAAAATGGCAATGCCTTCTATAGTTTACTTTTTTCCCCGTGGCCTTTCTAGCATTAACTACCCTAATGAGCCTAAAGGGACATTCCTCGATTTGTGGCTGAACTAGCGATACAAATAAAGCATCCCCTGTACTCCTCTCCCCTATTGAGGATTCCGACCTACGTCACTGTTCCTACTGTTCCCATAACGAACGGTGTATACACCAACATTTTGAAGGTCAGAAATGTTTTCCTTCAAATAGTAACACACCTGCGGATGAATCCGTTCTTACTTTATCGAGTATTTAAACCACTTGAATATCTCATGTAAAACAAGATACCAACAGTAACTGAACGAGGCTTGTATACGCCATCTATACTCGCTCACAGTTCTCTTCTCTACTCCCCCTGCACACTTGTGTTTCTAACATAGTAAGCCAAGGCAGAAATTGGGGGTTCCGGGGGCACTGTAGCGCAATCGAGGAGTGAACCTTTAACGTGTTCTGTTATGACTAAGCTGATGTGTGCGGTCTCCTCTCAGACCTCTGACTCCCTCAGTGTGCAGATACAGGCTACCACATATCCCTGGGTAACGTGATGCTGGCCTACCTGTCCAGACGCTCACACTCCCAGCAGAACCTGAACACGGGCCTGCTGCAGCTCCAGGAGACCGTGGCTGGGCTCAGCCAGAGCCAGGACAGAGACGCCCTTCTGCAGGCCCACTACGACACCTTCTGTCTCCCCTTCCGCTTCCCCTACCAGCCCCATGAGGGCGATCAGGTCTGCATGTTTTGTACGAGTGAAGTCATGCTTAAAGGGGCAGTAGAGGCAATACCCTCACCCTCTCGCCTCTCCCCTGTCCCCTCCCTCCAAAGTAATGTCTTCGGGAACGCTGTGTACATGTGTGTATGTGATTGTTTAACTCTGGGGTGGGAGCCGCAGAGACGACGGTGGTTTTCCCCCCCCGGCCATTTTGTTTGCTCAGAGCTAATGGGGTGTAATAAGAATTCAAAAGTTGAATGCCCTTTTTTCAGTCCCTCCACGGGTTGACCATGGTTGTGTCTCTCAGGTATCTGAGGTCAGCGCAGAGCAGGAGATGAGGGATGAGCTAGAAACCAGATTCAAACAGCTGCAGGCCAGGCTAGCGTCGGTCAACAACGAAACAGAGAAGGTTGGTCCTGGCGAAACTCCGCCTGACAGGTCATTGTTCTTCTCTTCAGTTCTCCAGCGTGTTCATTCTTCTATCTCCCACTGCCAGGCCGATCGGTGCCGGCTCGCAGCCTACTCTTCTCTGCTGCAGAGTATCAATGAAGATGACCTTGAGCTCAGCAGTGGCAGCCCTCTAGAGGGCAGCACTGAAAACTTGGCAGTGAAGCCCAGCGCGGCCCGACGGAAGGCCAACCAACTACAAGAGGAAGAAAACTACATCAGTGTGAGTCCATGCGTGACTTGTTGGACTTTCCATGTTCTCCTTTTGTTCACGTGTGTTCTTCTGTTTCTCCAACCCTTGTCCCTTGCCAAGCCATCATAGAACTGAATTGGCTGAAACTGAAGGTTCTGTCCACCACCGAACTTAAAGTGATATTGAGCTCTAGTAAAACGAGAGCTGTAGAGGAAAGGGGTAGAAGGGAGTGCCGGCCACTGCGGTGAGGGGCTTGCACTCTTGGAGCTTCAAACCAAAACAACAATGTTTTTGTAATGCCGGATTCAACCACAAGGCTTATTCTGGGAACATATCATGGAGTGTCCCTTTTTACTGATTGGAGACTATATTTGTGTTTGCGTTGAACTGGTGCTTTATCCAACGTCTTTCCCTATCGACTGGGTTATGCTCCAGCCTCTTGTGATTGTGTGAATAAATTATTGATTATTATTTTATTGATTATTATTTTATTATCAGTTGTAGCAAGGTATAATATACAGCTGGTATGAATGTAAATGTGCTCAGTGTGCAACTGTCGGGTTAAGGAGTATTTGCATGAACCACAGTGATTAATAGCACACTAATCTGAATATAATCGTATTTTGTCACTTTCAGAATGTAAAGGATTACCTGGTAAACAGCTCGCTGGTATCCAAACTGCAGGCCAAGCATGATCTGCTTAAAGTGGCTGTGGAAAAAGGTATTATACCCCTCTGCGATGTAGACCGTTGTTGCGGCATTGTGGTGTTCCTCGATTTTCACAATTCCTAAAATATTACATTGCCAAATAATTGGAAATAATTTCCCCAAAGGGTAGTATTAAGTAATGTTTATTTCCCTTTCTGAACAGTTGACATTTTGTTTTCTTCCTATAGCTGCCACAAATGGTCGTCAAACAAGGTAGAGTAAAGGAACAAAGGTCAAAGGGTTTGACTTTATACAGCTTCTATAGTATCATAGCTCAAACCGGAAATCTTAGTTATGTACTGCAGAAACCCTTCATGTTATACTTATAAAAAGATTAATTTGGACATTTTTGTATCTTTATTACTATCTCACCCTACAGATGCAACACAAAGTCTATGCGTGTGAGGAGAAATCAGTCATTTGCTAAATTAATTCACAATCACAAACTCTTCAACGGAGACATGCTATCTTACATACAGGTAGCAACCAACCCAATTACAGTTTTCTCAATCTCTTGGTAGCTTACTTGCATTAATCCGACAATGGAATTATAAAACAAACTTCTTTCAGGCATCTGGACAACCAATACCAATAGTTGTGGAGAGCTGCATTCGCTACATCAACCTCAACGGTGAGTCTATTTCTGCTTTGACAAAACTTACTATGGATCCCTATAGGCGTAAGTGATGTTCCCAATGTCACTAATACCTTCCTGTTTGTCTGTTCCTCCCTGTAGGTCTTCACCATGAAGGCATCTTCAGAGTGCCAGGGTCACAGGTGGAAGTCAACAACTTGAGGGATGCCTTTGAGCGAGGTCTGTGTGCATAACCTATGTGGTCTTTATCAAACATCCCCTGGCCGCGGAGCGTTAATGTCAGGCAGTGTGCCATGGCCTGCCCCTGCAGGAGACGACCCCCTGGCTGACACAAAGTGTGACCTGGATTCAGTGGCTGGAGTGCTGAAGCTCTACTTCAGAAGCCTGGAAGATCCCCTTTTCCCCAATGACAGCACCAGCCAACTCCTGGAGTACACCCGTGAGTGTGATTGTTTGTGTGCGGGTTGGTGTGCAGTGGGGTCCACAAGGCTGAATACCATTATCAAGTTTAGTCTGTTTTAATCTTTTACCAAAAATGAGCTTAATATGAAAGACAATTATTTACAATTAGGTAATTTAGCCAAAGCGGGTATCGTTGAGTACTGTTACAATAATTAAGGAGCAGGTAGGGGTTAGACATCTGGGCATGTTGGAGATCGAACCCAGGACCTTTCAGCAGGGAGTCCACTACCACTACTCTAACTGCGTTTCCCTTAATTACCGCCCTACGTGCATTATAATGTTTAAAGATATGCATGTTAGGTTAGAACTCTATTGAACAAAGCACTGGAGTTTGTCCTCAGATAACCTTGTGTTAATCTTAAGAAAATATCTTGACTTTTGGGGTAAAGGTGTTTTTTTTTTTTAATGAATGAGGAACCAGTTCTTGATAATGGAAGTTAGTTTGTAAATGGTTGTGGGTGCTCACCGAGAGCTTATTGTGTTAACATTATGTCTCAATTTATCTTTTATCTTTATCTTCCTTTAACAGAAATGGAGAATGAGACTGAGAGAGTGGATAAACTGAAGACAGTCATCTCATCCTACCCTGCACCTGTTATTGTTGTCATGAGATACCTCTTTGCATTCCTTCACCAGTGAGTATGGAAATAGCTGTCTCTGTTTTTGCGCATATTGATGGTCATACAATACATAACTCTTCACTTTAGTATTTGAAAAAACAAGGAATCAAATTAGGTTCCTGTTAAAGGCAGCTTAAATTGTCCGTTAACGGAAGAAGCTGAAATCGTACCGATCATAGTTGGCTTTTGTTCTCCCACATTTGTGCAAGAATATGGTTTCTGTTTCTCTTCTGTTCCATTTGATATTTCATAATGGCCCTCTGTTTAAAATCGCAAACTTCCTCAATCTTTTTACAATCTTTAACCACCTGATAACCTGCCTTTCCCCGACCCCACAACCCCACGCTTTCCTCTTCAACTTCCCCGGCTGCAGTGTGTCGCAGTACAGTGACGAGAACATGATGCAGCCCTATAACCTGGCTGTGTGTTTTGGGCCTAGTCTGGTAAGAATGGCGCACACAGAAGATGTCGTTACCCTGCAGCCTCAGATCAATTCCCTGGTCAAAGACATTATCATCCAGCATGAGAGCATCTTCCCTGGCAAGGCGGAGGTGCAGGGACCTGTGTATGAGAAATGTATGACACTGGAGCAGGACGACAGGTGAGATGCTATATTGGTTTTCAAACATTTTGCCCCCCGAAAAGAAGTAGCTTCAAAACTTGTGACCACGGCCGAACTCGGCGTTGGGATGACCACGATTTTTCCAGTTGGCCTGACTTGCAATTTGGCCTGGCTGACTGCTGCCTTTGTTGGCCCAAAGAGCCGCTGGGCATGAGCAGGCAGAAATTATGTTATAACGGCCATTGCGCTTCGGCACCACCAGCGCGAGTCGCACTGGTGGTGCCAGTCCATTCTGCAGCACCGCACTGGCGCACCCATTTGTGCGAGCAGTGTAAAAATTGGCGTTTTTTAACGAAGGAAGTAGTTTCAAGCACTTTCTGATAAACGTGTGTGTGTATGTGTGTGTGTGTGTGTGTAAACCTATATTCCAAAGCGACTTACAATGAAATGGAGCAGATAGATGGATGCTTATAGGTAGGCCAACTCTGGGGCTGAACTTCTGCCTGGGAGTCCAACACCTAGACTATCCTGCCCCCTTGTTTGTTATGGACTATACGAATTGCCCTGCTTATGACCCCCCTACTTAGATATAGTCTACAAATATTATAAACATATACGCTGTAATGGTAATGTCTGGTCACTTCTTTTACAGTGAGCCAATTGCAGAAGAGGGAGATGTTGAGGCAGAATACTATCAGTGTAAAGATGGTAAGACGGGCGCCAATTAATCTTTGTTTATCACTTGTATAAGGCAATTATATATTTTGCCTTTTTGTAGATCAGAATTAAATGGCTATTTTCTAAATGTGATGTATGCTCCAGACCTGGGTACAGGATCTTTCACTGGTCGCAGCAGCAGCTTACTTGGTGCACAGACGCAGAACAAGGAAGCCCGTCCTCGAGCCGACAGCAAAGGTTCCTCTGACAGAAGCAGTTCCAGATTTAGCTCGACAGGGGGCAGCTATTCTGCCTATGGAAAGTTGATCCAGCTTCCAATAGTGGCACCGAACAAGCCACACTTTTTGTCCAGAGAGTAAGTTCCACCTGACTCTGGTTACACTGATACACAATGGGGGTTTTTGTGGGCAGAGCAGGACATTGGGGGAGCTTTTAATAAGATCCCTTCATCTCTCCAATCATTGTTTGCAGGACCCAGCGTATTCCATCCTCTGAGGACGTTGCTATTCATGTTGACAAGGTCAGGGTTGTTTTTAATATCATCTTTAAATTGCTTTTTTGGTTTTATTTATTGAATTAGTTCTGTTAATGGCACAATGTTATTGTTAATTCCAGTGAGTGTAATTTGAGGGTCCCTGTCTTAGTAGTTGCTTGTTAAAATCTCACAGGTGGTCTGTCGGCAAATGGACTCTGTTTTCAAAGAGCTCCTGTGTCGACAAGGACAGCAAGATCCCTCCCGTGCTGCCTCTAGAACGCCTGCCCAACCGCTCCAGAGGAAAGGGCGGCGTGAGGAAAACAAGGGCAGAGCGTCGGGGCCATTCAAACCGAGAGACCAGCTCGACTGAGACGCCACAGGAATAAATATGTGAAGTGAAAGAAGGGATAGGGATCCCTGGCGCACAATCTCACCTCTGGGGCCTATATACAGTAGCTGCTAAGATGGGGTCTCTTGTGAGCCATGTGGCTGCAGAATCTCTTTGTTAGAGCACATCCCTGTGGTCACCACATAGAACCGCAGTACAGCACCTTCACAAACAAGAGGCTATTGGACAACATTTTTGGAATTTTTACTTATTTTATTTGTAAAACCGGCACAAACCAGTTCTTGGTTGGATGTAATGTTTTTGTGTAGTTTTAGTGATTTGAAAATCCGAGAGTCCATTGTCTTTGTACACAGAGACACACACCACCACCATATACAGTGATGCAAAATGAAACACACACACACATGTTGGTTTGGAGTTTAAAAGTAAGTCACTGAAAAAGAAAATAACTGTGAAATTTTAAAGTTGCTCATGTCATTGTTTAATTTAAGCATTGCACTGTAATTCTGTAAATCTTTTAATAATGCCTTGCTGTAACTGAAAACTAAATAAATATTTAATTGTTCAAATTTCATATTTTGATTTTGTTTTAAATAATTTAATTTAATTGAAGTTCAAAAATATTTTCTTAAACTAGGGGAGATGCGTATCTACTGTATTGCTAAATTACCTGAATCAGGTATCAGGTAAATAAAAATATTCGTTTGTGTAGATATTTAGTTAAAACCAAATTATGAAAAATTCAGATGACGTGTCAAGAAGGGATTTCCCAGAATTCCTTGCGTTACTACAGTACACGTCACTTCACGGGAACCGTGTTAACGCTGAGGTGGATTTCAATCCACTCGTTTAATTCAAGATCCAGAGCAACGCACCGCCGTCATGATGATCAGGATAGTCGCTTTCCTTGCTCTTTTTGTGTGTACCTGCTCGGGTAAGTCGTCGAATAAGTTAATGCAGTTTTTGTTAATCTTTTGTTACAGTCATCCTGTTTGCTAGCCGATTTTAGCTAGCCAGACTTCACTTTCATCAGTGTACAGCAGGTCGGGTAGAGACTAAGCTGCTTTATTAAAGTTAAAATATGTTACCATTATTGGAAAGAGCTACATGGAATTTTAAGTAAGATTAGCGTGGTTTTCTGTATCGATAGGGGAAAGCTGCACAGAACCAGTGATCACTCCGTCGGCCTACACCACGTCTGACGCTGTAATCTCGTCCGAGTCAGTGTTCATTGTTGAACTCAGCCTGGCTTGTGCCAATGGAGCACAGGTATCTATCTACCCCTTACCACCTTAGACAAAAATATGCTGAAACTGCGCTTGTATGTGAATGGCATGCTTTTTCATTTGCCTTCCCTTAGAGTGTGGCACTGTATGCTGATGTCAACGGAAGACAGTTCCCTGTCACAAGAGGCCAGGATGTTGGCAAGTACCAGGTATGGCATTTGTTTAATTACAATTACAATTAGGTCATTCAACAGATGCCTTTATCCAAAGCGACTTACAATTACATGGTGCTATTACATGGAGCAGACCGGGGTTAAGCATCTTGCTCAAGGATGCTTGCAGGTAGGGGCTTGAACCCATGACCTTCTGGCTGGGAGCCCAGCACCCAGACCACTGGGAGCCCAACACCCAGACCACTGGGAGCCCAACACCCAGACCACTGGGAGCCCAACACCCAGACCACTGGACTATCCGTCCCCCCGTAATGACGTGTCAGCCAAATTGGACACACTATACTGACACTTAACTGTTCATGACTGTTTTGTCTCTCAGGTCTCTTGGAGTCTTCCTCACAAGCAGGCCAGTTCTGGAACATACCAGGTCAAGTTCTTTGATGAGGAGTCCTACAGTTCCCTCCGCAAGGTCAGTATTTTATTCAGTTGTGGTGAAACTTTAGCAAAAGCTCAAATTGAATTTGCATGTTTGTATCTTATTTATTCAAGGCCCAGAGAAACAATGAAGATGTGAATGCCATCCAGCCACTTTTCTCTGTTGATGTGGATCACAGGGTAAGTCTGCTTCGAGTTTAGAAAAAGGCAAAAAGGAATCCGTAATGAGACACTCACAGAAATCGTGTTTAATTCTTATTGCATGACTTACAATTTGATCATTTAGCAGACGCTTTTATTCAAAGCGACTTACAATTATATGCTGCTAATACATGGAGCAGAAAGGGGTTAGGCATCTTGCTCAAGGATGCTTACAGATTCCGGGGATCAAACCCACGACCTTCCGGCTGGGAGTCCAACGCCTAGACCACTAGACTATCCGGCCCCCCATGACTTTATATATAATTTGATAATATTGACCAGGGTGAGACTCTAAATTGAGTCAAACATTTTACTTTTATGTGGTGGAAACTTTTATTTTGGAATAGAAGTGTTAATTTTCTGCTATTGTGTTAGTTGGCACACAATGGTTCTTTCGGGGCTTGAATGAAACTGAAACGCATTTTTGCGTGCCACCGATCAAATCCTTCAATTTAACTGCTTCTGCTTATGTTTTATTACTTTTTGTGAGATTGTATCTTTTACTTTCTACCCACAGGGTGCCTGGAATGGCCCATGGGTTTCTACAGAGGTGCTGGCTGCTCTCATTGGCATCCTTGTATACTACCTCGCCTTCAGCGCTAAGGGCACCATTCAGGCATGAAACGCAGTCACACGATGACTCTTAAAAGACTGACTTCTGGTGGAACGTGTCCACCAGTCCACTGTCTAATCTAGTGGCAGACCAGCCCAATATTGCCACATTTCTGCTTTGGGATGAGGAAGCAGCCAAACCGACTCAGCCTTGTTTATTTACAAATGAATTTATAGTGTTTTGTACACTACTGACCAATATACAAACACGTGTCCTTTGAGCTGATCACTAGTTGAGCCTTTGCTACATGTGGACTAAAGTATTACCATGCTCTTTTATGCAGGTAACCTTTTGGATAGGGTAACATTTGTGCAGATATAGTGCACATCAACCAAGGCAATGTCCAGCTTCTATTCATAAGACATGCTGATGTTATTTAAAATGGGACTGCAATGGCTCAAACAAGCCACATCATTTTGCTGGAAGAGCAACTGAATAAATTGTCTTTTTCTTCCCTCCCCAGTGTGATGTTATGATTTATGCAAGAGCCGGGCGACTGGGTCTTCTATAAATTCCACTTTCTGTGGCAAACTTGTTTAGTGGTGACATATTAATTGAGGTTTTGTGTTACAGTTGATAATTGGGAACATGCCAAACAACTTATTAGCCCCACTCCCATCTTCATATACACCCATCTGTCCCAAAAGAACTGCTCTTTGATAGAAATAATTTAAGGCTTTTTGTTGGCTGGATTAAAAAATAATAATTGAGAGCTCATAGATGTTGACATACCTTTTTTTTTTTTTTTTTTTTAATGTTTTTATTTTTGTTTGCATCTCTAAATTTGCTAGAATAAAGTGATTTTCATAGCTAATGCCCATTTGTAAATCTTTGGAGACTTCAGAATACTTGTTAGTGGTGATAAACATAAGTGTATAAATGTTTGTGTTGCTCTAAACATGATCACATGTATTTAAACAGACTGTAACTAAGCCCTGGTGGAGATGAATATAGCTACTTCATATTAAATATTTCGTTTTTAATATGAAGTAGCTAAGCCCAGGAGAAATGCGGTATGTTTCAACGTATGAGCAACAACCTGCTGTTGTAATTCATGGTGGATTCTGCGTACAGGTAATACGATAGTGGATTGTTACGGATGCAGACAAAAGCCAAAGTACAGTAGGCTTTATTTCAATATTCTGAATCCTAATACTGTAGTGCTGCTAACTGAACACAAAGAGGCAGGTTTGTGTTTTTATATTAAGGCGGCTATGTATCATCTCATGGACAGACCGGTTACACATTACTGTATACAGATTGTCATCTGTTTTGAATGTAATGTAATACTTTACAGAATACCGACTCGGGTCTCTCTTACTCCAGGGTAGGACACATTTCGTCAACCTTTTATTATCTATTTGTTTGTTTGAGCTATGTAGATTTAAACTTGACATTTCTATTCCTGAGCTGGCGGGTGGGAACCAGTGTTTGTGTTAAAGAGTACAGACCCTTTCTTGGAGTGCAATACCACAAGCTGCGCTACTAGTGCCTCCCTTGAGACTAATATAAATTGTGTGTTCAAATCGTGGGTAAAATGATACATTCTCCATAAAATGTACAATGTACACGTAAACCTTTCTCTTATGACTTTATTTCATTACACTTCCGCACACTGCATGCAAGAGCTTAGACACTCTTTTGTGAGTATGTACTGTACATCTGAGCATGTGTCTTCTAATTGTGTGTTTCTAATTTAGAGTTGACACATCAGACACGCGCAGATTCCGCTCCCTTGGAGTCACCTATTGGCTCCAAGGATTTGATTTGATTTACAAATTCACTGGAATTGAGGATTGAGGATTCCTTTGAAAAAATAAAAAGATTGTGAATGTATCCATCTGGATAAAAAAAAAAGGGGGAACATTTTTTCTTTTTCTTTTTGTTTGTCATTAAAGGGGCCGTCCCACGCAAAACCGATTTTACGTGTATTTTTGGAAATCCGTTAGGTCCATGTGTGTTTATGTT
>JAODLI010052802.1:0-16206 GCA_027575585.1 Percopsis omiscomaycus | reverse complement strand
GGGGGGGGGGGGGGGGGGGGGGGGGGGGTTGATAGAAATTTTCAAAAGCACCTACACTTGAGTCTAAAACCCATTAAGCCTTATGGTGCATTCTTGTGACACCCCCCCCCTTTTGATCCAAACTGCTTCCTGAGGAGAAGCCAGACCTGCCCAGTTAATGTCTCCTGGCTTGTGGAGCACCTCTTAGCTCAGTAGCTCAGAGCTTGGCAGACAAAAGCCAAAGGAATCCTTGGTAGCGTAAACCAGTGGGAATATAAGTGGTGACCTCTCACCGTCCGGAGAAGGTGAGGTAACCATAGTGATGACAGGGACTAAGGGTGCACTTTGACCCCCTTAGGCGCTCCAGGCCTGAGAAATGAGCTGTTCCCATATGTATGATGTTAGATTCGAATGTCAATTCGAATGATTTGTATGTTTGTTCTTTTATTGATTTGTTTCTCTTAAATCGAATGTAGCACGTCACCCAGTGAAGTCACGTTACATTTGCGAAGAGGTGTAGTCAAAGAGGGATGCGGTATATATGTGTTATTAACCTATGTATATATATATTTTATTAACCTATGTTTTTTTTAATGATTTTCCAGGAAGAATATGCAGAGGAATAAACAGGTGGCCATGGGCCGCAAGAAATTCAACATGGATCCCAAGAAGGTAAACGGGCGTGCTAGACTCTAGATTCTTCAGATGGTATTGCTGATTTGGGCTTAATGATTTATCATACGTTGGGAGCGATGTAATCCCGGGGGACTTGTTTCTCTCAGGGGATCTTGTTCCTCATTGAGAATGACTTGCTGAAAAATACCAGCGACGACATCGCTCAGTTCCTATACAAGGGAGAGGGCCTCAACAAGACAGCCATCGGAGACTACCTGGGAGAGAGGTCAGCAGGATTGATTGTCTCTCTCTCTCTCTCTCTCTCTCTCTCTCTCTCTCTCTTTATATTTCTACCTCTCTCGCTTTTAATGTGCAGTTGATAAAAACATCAGTTACCCATGATCCACTTTCCTCTAGGTCAGGCACATGCCCTTGCTGTTCCCAAACACAATTTATTATTCCCACATTCAAACTCCCTTCCCAGAACTCAACAGTATCCGCTGCGTCTTTGAATTTCCTATTTATTCATAAACAACTTCAATAAGAGACTAACGTTTTTGGAATTCCAGTCTTCTGACCACATAATAGGAAACACCCAGCTTAGCCTGCTGTCCACAGTGCTGAGAGACTACAGCCAAACGCTGTTGGGGTGTGCTCTTCAGGGGCCAAACCTATGAAATTAAGAAATTACAGGAAAATGTCTTTGTTTGATTGTTATCAATGTCTCCATGTGGGATTCTGTAATGGGGTTTACAGGGCGATGTGTGTGCTTTCAGATGTGATTGGTTGCTTATTTCCCTGGGAAGGGAGTGGGCCCTGTCATTGAGACTCCCCAAGTATCAACCCATATCCCCACAAGGAATATCATTGACATTGAGGATGATAAATGCCTGGGGTGATGTCATGATTCAGATTAGAGAATGAATAGGCTGCCAGTCTAGCCCCTAGTTTTCAGTAATGCTCTTTTTTCAAAAGTAATATTGATATACATTGATATACTGATTAATATTGATATACAGTATACAGTATGGTTGTTTTGTCTCCTATAGAGATGACTTCAATATCCAGGTCCTTCATGCCTTTGTGGAGCTCCATGAATTCACAGATCTCAACCTGGTCCAGGCCTTAAGGTAAAACATACAGCCTCAGATTTGTCATACATTCACCTTGTCTTTGGAAAATGGAAAACACTCAACACATGGGCAGAGTGAAGCAGAAGGCAGTGTAGTATAAAATAATATAATGTAACCTACACATTATGAATGAGTGCAATGCACTGTACACTCTGACAGACAGTTCCTGTGGAGCTTCCGGCTTCCAGGAGAAGCCCAGAAAATCGACCGCATGATGGAAGCCTTCGCCCAGCGCTACTGCCAATGCAACCCTGGCGTTTTCCAGTCCACAGGTAGACCACATCAGGCTAACACTGTGTATACATCAATACACTGCCTGTGCTCATATGTATAAGATTTAACCTTTATTGGCCTGTTTTATGTTATTAAGTTGAAACTTTAGTTGTGACCTCTGACCTTTCATTCAACAACAGACTAAAACGTTTGCCTTTTAGGTTAGTAAACATAATGAATAAATATGCCTTACTGTGGAACCTTTACTGTTGATTTGATTAGATTTTCCCTCTTGAAAAATCCATTTAGCTAATGTAATATTTTATATGTTTCTCTTATAAGGGACCTTATCGCTGTTGTTTTTCTGTACCAGACACATTGTCTGCTGGGGTGAATCACTTTGTAGAAGCACCGTTGGCTCTCTAGTTGGACCTAATGCATGGCTGATGGCGGCCTGCGATATGGGCTCAGATGGAAGTGAATAATGCATTAGCTTTCTCACTAGCCTCTAACAGGACAGAAGAGGCTCTGCTGTCAGGCGCGCACTGACCTCATTGTCTCTTAACGCGCTCCGTACACGCACACACGCAAACACCAACCTACACACACGCGAGCTCAACTGCCCACATGCAACCTCTCACCCATGCCCACACGCTCCCAGCTGACAAAGCCCCCGCCTATCTCTCGTGCGCCATGTGAAAGCGGAATCCTTTCAGCTCGCCTCCATTTGCATGGGTTTTAAAACACTGCATCAAACAGGAGCCGTCTCTCTGCGCTTCTCATTTCAGCATCGTCAAACAAAGCTCAGCCATCTCCCACTCAGGGCAGTTATGAGCGTGAAAGCAGTGTTAACCGTTCCACTGCACACTATACTGCTTGTACTACGGGCTGGTTTTCCCATTCGTACAGCTTGACTCATGTTTTGGGTGGGTAGTGGTGTGACCACGGTGTGTGTGTGTGTGTGTGTGTGTGTGTGTGTGTGTTTTCCAGACACCTGTTACATCCTGTCGTTCGCCATCATCATGCTGAACACCAGCCTCCACAACCCCAACGTGAAGGACAAGCCCGCGGTGGAGCGCTTCATCTCCATGAACAGAGGCATCAACGACGGTGGAGACCTGCCTGAAGATCTGCTCAGGGTGGGTGGTGCACTTCTGTGGGGGCCTTCCCCATCCCTAGTTAGGTCCCACACTTTATGAGAATGTCACTGAATAAGTCAGCTGTACATGCGCTGTCAATAGTTAATCGTTTCTTTTAATTCGTTTTATATTATTAGCAGTTAAAAATGCATTTATAATAGAAATATACATTTATTTTTACTCTGGCAACTGAGCGTCTTCCTGTAATAAATTCAATATTGTGGCTTACTTAAAACTTTACTTTAAGTACCCATCTAACTCATCGCCACCACCCCCTCCTCCTTATTTACCTACTGTGGTTTACTGTCTACTCCTAGAAAGCCCCTCTATCTTTTGGTATTTCCTCTACCTTCTTTCATCCCCGATGCCTCACGCCCCCATCCAGCCCCTATCTGTATGCATGGCCTGACTCTCCTCTCCTGCTCACAGAACCTATATGACAGCATCAAAAACGAACCCTTCAAAATCCCGGAGGATGACGGCAATGACCTCACGCACACCTTCTTTAACCCAGATAGAGAGGGCTGGCTTCTTAAACTCGGTGAGTGACGCCTGAGTGACAGACCAATTGTTTTTTTGTTTTTTTTAACTGCATGCGGATTTAAGGCAAAAAACGAAGTGTTTTCAACAGTAGACGTGACCAGATGTGGCTACAGACTTTTATACCTTACATAAGTAGTCATAGCAGCTAATATGAATCATTAAAAGGTTCTCACAGTAACAGTCATTGTGAGGTCATCTGCATTTGTGCGTCTGAGTGTGTATGTATAGGTATGAGACATAAGAATAGCCTCAGCCCATCCTAATATATTATTAATGTAAGATAAGACCACCAAATGTAGAGGCCATTTAATAATTCAAGACTAGGTATATTCATACACCCTGACTCATTGGTACTCTCACACACATATAGAATTACTGGCTACTACTGTTAATCACATGGAGGCACCAAAGCAAACGTGGACGCAAACACAGGCCAAGTTTGAGGTGTTAACTCTCGTCATTTGGACAGGTTGCAAACCAGTCTTCTTGCAGTATAACCCCGGACTTCCTTACTCTACACCCTTTCTTTCCTTCTAAAACTTTTCTCTTTATGTACAGATTCACAGTGACTTTGATGTAAAAGCACCAATGTCTCTTTTGAGGAAATCCTCAATTCACTGTGAATCTTTACTATACTGTAACTACAACCAGGACGCATATAATAACACTCCAGTGAAGTCAAACTGGCATATTTGAGTCTAATAATCGGGGTGGAAGGTTCATAATGAATGGGAAACAGAATGGGCCCTAAGAGGATGCAATATCTAATGCAGTGCTTTACTGTCGACATGGAGACCTATGGTATCTTGATTGGGTAGAGCTCCCCCTCGTGGAGTAAAATTGAAACATCAGGAAACAAAACAATTTTAACATTGCACAATTGTCTGACTGTCAAACCGCAATTTTAAAATGTTGTTAAATTGCATGTTACTCCTAGTTTGGAAGTCGTAAAGCACTGCACAGATGCCCCTTGGACCCAGATTAGAAAGATTGTGGTGCTATGATTCCTTATTATTTAATTTAAATTTTTTTGTTGTTGTTGTTTTTCCTCCTCGTTTGTTTGTTTGTTCCCATGATTTTGGCTGTTGTCTTTCCAGGAGGTATGTACACCTGTTCTTCCCAACACTAGCCCATCTCTCAGCTCTCAGGTGCTTTCGGTGGTCCGCCATGCTTCTGTTCTCTTCCTCATGTATTTACGTATGGAATGAATATCATGCCATGATTCAAAGCTGAAAAAAAAGCTTTTTTCAGAGCTGAGTTTACGACACCCACCCACCCACTCACACAGTTGCGAGTTAGCGAGTCACGTGATTTCTGACAGCCGGAACGACCGGCCCTTTTTTCAGATCGTTTCTTTCAGGTTATCATTTTCGGGTATCGAGTTTCAGAATTTCAGGTCAGAGCTGCGAGAGAACGCTGCTAGAAATCACATGACTCGCAGACTTGCAACTGTGTGGGCAGATCTCTGAAACGTGGGTGTTGTAAACTCAGCTCTGAAAATATAGTCTGTAATACGAGTGCAAATTAAATCAAAATAAAGTTTTGCCCTTTCGAAACTCAAGTTTCAACATTTAAAAACTTTTTTCCCTAACATATGCGCACCAGTTTTCAGATCACCAATTACAAGATTTCAATCCCAGAAAACAAACTAATAGACCGGGAGAACAGTGACAAAGTTTAAACTGAAAATGTTTTGGAGAAACACGGTAAACACAAACGGTATTGTGTTTTGGATTTTTTTTTTCAGGCTTCCTAAACCTTTTTTATTAGATTTCAACCTTTCAGAGCTTTTTATGCCGCTTTGAATCATGGCATTATATTCATCACATATTTAAGTTGCACTGGGTTTTGATTATAGTTTTGATTTGTCAATCTCATGTTGATTTGAATGTTTGTCTCCCATCGAGCTGGTGGTTTGTCAACGCGCTGCTCTCTTATCTGTCCGGGCAGCTTGCTGGGTCGAACAGTTGCCCAGGTTCGTTTTGTCTGTTACACTAGGGGCTCGACCTATGGGAGCCGCTAACGGTGTATCACTTTGTGACCACCCTGGTGAACAGTCTGAAGCGCTCTCTGTTCGCAGTGGTGGTCAGTCTTTGCAAGCTCTGTTCTTTTTGGGGAGGAGCTGCAGTATACCTTTATTCACACCAGGAGAACAACAAAGATCTTTGCTCAACCCTCCTCTGATTGGTCATGCCCCTATTTTTATAATTTAGCCTGGAAAATTAGCAGTTACTGTTTGCTCTTGGGTGGATAGGGAATACTGCTGCCTTTTTAACCCCAAAATGGTTCTGCTGTCCCTATCATGCTGTAAATGTTATGAGCGATAATGGTGTGGCTGGGCTTTGGTGCGGTGCTAGACTGGACTGGAGTGAACTGTGATGTGCCAGTACGCAGGGGAGGAGTAGTGAGGATGTGCTGCGGAGTATGGAGCAGTTATTTATTAAAACGATAACGACGATCCCTTTGGTAATGCTAATATTGCCTTGCAAAATATGACTAGATAATCACTATAAAAATGATACAATTTAGAAGGAACAATTTGTTGATCTGCTCCTCTCTGACCGCCACCAGCACGGCCTTGCTTCCTTCCATCTCCCACTCCAGCCTAGTATCCTCCGAATGGGAATGTAATGGAGTGCGTGTGCCATAATCATCAATCAATCACACTCTCCAACCCAGTCAAAACTCTTTATCAGCTGTGTGATACCGCCATTATGTCCTGCGTGTTTTGTCTGCTCTTATTTTCCAGTATGCTGTTGAATCCTGCACATGTACTAGGGGGCGCTGTTGTCTTGTTGAATAAAATGTGCAGATGGAGTGTGTAGACGATAGCATGTTGACTGAATTTTCCACTGAACCGTTTGACCTATCATGACTCCTGCGATATGATGGGCTATCATATACAGCGTCGGTGCTGCTATATGATGATATGAAGTGTGCTGTTTCTATCCTTTCTTATTAAACTATCAGGAGTGGGCTTTTGTGGTGTCTTAAAGTCACATACAGTAGCTCTAGGGTTCTGTCATGCTAGCTAGGCTGCTACTACTTGCTAACATTCATGGTGGTGGCAAAACATGTTAAAGACATACCTTATGTCATGTTTACCAGCCAGATTAGCCTTCACGCCCTTTGTTTTGAAAGCAGACCTGTTCTTCTGGGGTATTGCTATGAATGGGAAAATGTAACACTCACATATTTCAAGTGTTGATTCCAAGCTCTTAAAGTTAACCAACAAAGCAGCAACAGGAAATTCCAGTCTGCGATGGCCATACTATAGCTCAAAATAGCTCCGGGCACAAGGCTTCCTGATTTACTCCTGTTTGTGGGCATCTCATCTGCGCCCGTGATCAGGTTTCCCCTCACAGGAAGTCAGTGTGACAGGGGGGGGGGGGAAAGCTTATTCATAGATCAACAAGCTCCGACTTAACCAGAGGGCTCCCACCGGGCGTGAAAGGGGATAGGATTTTAGCCCCAGACATTGAAGGACATCTCAACTGTGCAGGCCTAACTTTCTGAGTTACAGCCAAGTTGTAGAACTTAATAGCACCCCAATAAAAGTCTGTCTCCTCTTCATTTGGATGGAAGTTCATTAGGTTCATTGAGTGCAACACACATAGCTCTCTGTCCTGGCTATCGATTTGGCAGCACTGCAATACCCTGAAAGAGGCGGTTGTTCTCCTGAGTCAGCAACAAAAGAAAACTAGAAGAAAGCCCTCAGTCACCGAGGTATTTTAGTAGACATGAAGCTCTAAACTCAAGGTTTGTCGGAGTGATACCAAGCTTCCTTTTTTGGCAGGTTACTGTAAATAGTAGAAGTTCAGCAAATGTATATTCATTATATTTGTCCTCATTAAACAAAATTAGATGATTGAACACAGCAAGGCATGAAGAACCTTAACCTAGAACAACACACCTAGCCAGTTGCAATTGTGGTGATGGTAAACGCATGTTTGTGCTACGGTGCGATGCAGGAATGGGTCACAGTGCCAAACGTGCAGGGTTTGGGGAGTCTCCTGGAGCCGTCATCTGTCTGTCCGTACATCTGTCTGCCTGCGTGCTGCTCTGTCCGCTGTCCAACACTCATCCATCTCTCTCTCTCTCTGTCAACCTCTGTCTGTCTGTCGCTGTTCATCGAACCCTCCTGACATTGCTCGTTTGCTCCACAGGGGGGCGTGTAAAAACCTGGAAGAGGAGATGGTTCATTCTCACAGACAACTGCCTCTACTACTTTGAGTATACTACAGTAAGTACAGTCAAATCCTGAGTCGGGTCCTTGTTTAAAACGATTCATTCCAGCCCCAGTGGTGGTATATGATGTGTGGCTCTACATTATGTTAAATAATCCTTCCATACATTGTTTTTGTAGGACAAGGAGCCCAGGGGAATCATACCACTGGAGAATCTGAGCATCAGGGAAGTGGAAGATAAGAAGCCTGTAAGAGCACTGCCCCCTACTGGCTCACTCAGAGACTACGTTTACATGCACACAAATGTTTTGTAGTGTGGCACCCTTAAGCGATGGCCACACTGGCCCATATTTTCATGATCCTGTGGTGCATTCTACTCAATGACTCCAATCAAAATGGCTGTTGTTAATAGCCAATGAAAATTTAAAAGCCAATTTGCGTCAGAAGAGCGCGGAAAGCAGCTTCTATAATCCATCTATATTCCTTCTCATGGTAGCCTATCTTAGGAGTGACATTATTTTAAGCAAGCAGTTCTCATTTAGTTGTTTTACTGTCAACTGTCAGGGAGGGCCCGGGAAGAACACAAGGGAGCAAGGTAGACACACTAGGGGAAACATGGAATAGTCAATGGGGAATACAAGAGACAATGCACGCGCATTCCCTACGCGATCACATCCGTGATAGCTAACAATCACTTACCTACCATTGGTAAGGCATGCACAATAAACATATAGGCAATAAACTCGTCAATGAAACACACAAACCTAGGCTACTTGCTCAATGCAAACAAACGAAAACGGACTTCCTCAAAATAGAATATACATTTGTAAGGGATCAACAGGCCATTTCGTTCCACAGACCTAGTAATCCACATTTGTCTCAGTCGCAGAACACCGCAACAGAGGGTAAATCTCTCACTTACCATTAGACGTCTTCATAACAGCACAATGCGCCTGTTGTTGTGGTTAACAGCAAAGGCAATAATGATTTTGTCGCTGTCCAGGGCCCTTGTTCTCTGAGGGTTTATCGCCAGTGAAAATAGGGTCAAAGGTTCAGTGTGTTCTGCGCTCATTGGCTGAAACTGACCACTCTTCTTTTTAGCCTACATTCAAATAATTCGTTAGGCATATTCATTAATGTTTTGTTTTCTTGATTCATTACAATATTCACAATAAAAATGATAAATGATAAATATACCACTTTCTTGGGGGTGCTACGGGGGTGCTATGGCTATTCCAGGGGGAGCTGTAGCACTGCCTAGTGCCCCCCTGGCGCCACCCATGCTGTCACCCGGTGTCATAGCAGTCCCTCACCGCCCCTCTCTGCTCGTTGTAGAACTGCTTTGAGCTCTACATCTCCGAAAGCAAGGACCAGGTGATCAAGGCATGCAAGACGGAGGCAGACGGACGCGTCGTCGAGGGCAACCACACGTTCTACCGTATCTCTGCGCCCACCACGGAGGAGAAGGAAGAGTGGATGAACAGCATAAAGTAACTGTTCTCTCTCTCTCTGTGTCTTGTTTAAAGTGATCTTCTGTAGTAGCTGTTCTTTTTTTGGGGGGGGGGGGAGTGAATTAGATGTGTATTAACAAGGTTTATGGACCATTTTAATAATAGCAATAGTAAGCAAGTGTATTTATTCATAGGTCTCAACATAGCAGATAACACATATTAGTTCCCAAAACATACAGGAGTTAAACAATTAAATATATTTATACAATCAAACAATTAAAAGGAATTGGCTACCCCTAAGTATCATAAAAGACAAAAAACGATTCGAGTCACTGTTATGGGTTCAGGGAGCGGACCCAGGAGCAGACACAGAGTCGTAAGGTTTTAGTAAATGGTTTTATTGAAAGGTAAGGGGTGGCGAAGGGTTTGCGGGGGAGTCGAAGGCAGGGGAAGTAGGCAGGTAGGCAGGCAGGCTGGTCAGCTGGCTGAAAAAGGCGCTGGCACTGGAGTCCTGGGACACAGGACAAAGCTCATTAGGCATACGCACGTAAAGGTCACCAAAACAGGCAAACGATTTCACTGGAAGGTAAATGGGCTGGAAGTCACTATACCGCATAGTAGACGGAACAATCTGGCGATGAGTGGCAGGAGAGCTGGGGTATTTGAGCAGAGGTTGATGAGTTGATGAGAATCAGGTGTATGAGGATCACAACGTACACAGTTAACTCACAGGGGAGGAGGAGACCAGGGAAAACCCAGCAACACAGGGAAACGCTAGAGTCACAGCCAGAGCTTTGACAAAATTAGCGAATATAAGACAAATAAAATACATTAAAAACATATTTGCATATTTCTATATTATATCTAACCTTAACTGGCTCACACACACAGTACCGGTGCACAATGAGAGAATGCTCTAGAACCTGTTTAAAAACGTTAGGAACACACTTAAGACCTGCATCTGTGTTTGCGGTTACAGGGCTGCGATCAGCAGGGATCCCTTCTACGATATGTTGGCTGCCCGCAAGAAGAAAGTGTCGTCCATGAAGAGGCACTAGATTGGCTCAGCCCTTCCCACAATGCACTTGACAGACTGAGGGACTGGGAACCTTGTTTTGCTGGAGCAGGGAGTGGGGTCTGCCTTGGACATCCCCCAGGGGGATTTTTCTTCCCTGGTGTACACACAGCGCTTGTTTTGGGACTCGCCGGGCAACAAAACCAGGAAGCATGCAGGGGCATCTGGTCTGAATGCTCTCTCTCTCTCTCTCTTGGCTTTGTGTGTACATTATCGACAATATAAGGGAAGATAGGGGATCTCAGTTGTTCTCGCTGTGTCCAAGAGACACTGTCTCATACCAAACCCGAATCCCTGTGTCTCTTACATACCCACCTTGTGTACACATTGTTTAAACTCAGCAGGTCTGACCGAGTGTGGTTCCCTAACCAAAACATTACTAGCTTTAGGAAAGAAAAAAGTAAATACCTTTTCTTGTATGCTTTAATAATTGTCAATTTCTAGAGCTTTCACTGGACTCTTGAGTCCTTTCTGTTTTCATTTGCTTTTTTTAAAACAAGGGAAAAGTGACCAGTTGCCAACTGTTTTTATAGCCACTCAGGAGATTGATAGAATGTTTCTGAACATTCTGTGCCAGGGCAGACCAGGATAATGGTCAGGATACACCGGCCGGAGCCTTGTTTTGCCCTACACCAACAATAATTGTAAATGATTGTCTACAGTTTTGTCAATTGCAGTTTTAACGCACTGTGGAACAGTGGCTATTTGGACGGTGTTCCACTGTTGGATATACAGTAATTCTGTCTTCATTTCTTGAGGATTCGTTACTGGAGATGATTGTTTCTGTTGATGATTGTTTCTGTTGATTTGATAAATATCTCTCATCCTACTGTAGGCCACTGTTCAGGTCTATAAACCAGTTACTGCCCCCTGTCTATGTTTCTTTTGCCTCACCAAAAGTCTCGCTTTCCCGTGAATATCTTCCCGTCAAGAACACATACGCATACACATACAAAAAGAGACCTCTTTATACACACACAAACACACACACATACAGATATTGTGACATATAAAAGCTAATTTAATTAATATGAAACAATATATGTGTAACATTGTGTTACTTTATCGCTACACCTTACATCGCTGGCACTCTTTTGGACAATGGACAATGCTGCTGGTTAGCAAGTAATTGACAAAGATATACTCTCTCAGTCAAGCTGTTTTGACCTCTTATACTGCTTTAGGACTTCTTTAATACCTCTGTGGATGTACCTATTTTGTGATGTTTGATTTCCAGGCTGAAGCCCAACCTTATAAAGCTTTAGGTTACAAGATGTGGGCGTCGATTCCGCATTATTTCCAATGATTCAGTTGACGTTTAATACAAAATTACACAATTGCTGTAGAGGCTATGACTCGACCCAAGTTATTCAGCCACATTGTGTGGTTCCACTACTCCTGTGAAAGTGTGTGATGTTACTGGATCAGAAGGGAAAGCCAGTCATGAAAAAGTACAAATATTCTCACTGTATCAGCAAAAATTGACATAATGGTGAACTAGAAGATTTCAAGCAGGGATGTCTTGTGACGCACCGAAGGTGCAAATTAGTGAGTACTCAGTAACATCTGCCATGTCATTGTTTAAAATTGTTTTTGCAAATGAAAAATTGTATGTGAACTTGTGTACAATTGTCCCGCAGGTAATTCAGGTGTCTCAGTTTTGCTTGAACGATCAGTGCCTGCTATTCTCTTAGCGAAGCTCCCCTGCCTGTTCAGTTTATTGATACACTTTTTTTTTGCTCTTCTCCTCACACTGATTCTAGATAGATGCAAACAAAATGCAAAACAATCATGAATCTAGAGTGACAGTATTGCTTTATTTATCAAAGTTGTATATACTTTAATGTATAGTGGGTATTTGTCTTAAATTTGTTATTTTTGAGTTGAATGTCTAATTAGTGTTATTATTAGTTTTAGCAGAGTGCCACTCTCCTTTTTTGTTTTATAGTGTTTATTTTAGGTTTCTACCTACTCTGTTGCTATGTAATCAAGCTGAAATAAACGACAAATGTCACAGATGACTGCTGTCTTATACTGTTTGTACTGGTGACAGAGGTCGAAGCAGTTTGTGTTATGGTGTACCTACATTTTCAACCAGCAGGTGGCAGTGTGTGACCTGTTAACAAGTGAGTATCCTGATCACGGACTGTTGTGACTCTCAACCCCAACACGTACAAAGCATACAGTAAGGAATTATGTCATTTCATCTTTATAATGAAACCACCCCGTGTGTGCAGTTTCATTGCTCAAACAGCTTTTACATATATACTGTTACACAAAACATCACATCCCCTCTTCCTGTAATGCACACAACCATAACACATGAAGTCTTCACATTAAGCAGTTACTGTACAACAGATGGGGCAGCGAGGAATGGTCGATACAAGTGAATATGTATCATATTAAATGATTCCTGGAAAATGAATCAATAGAAATGGCTTTTTCTCAATGAAATGGGTATGCTGGAAACGTAATAAATGGGATGATACAGTGAGATGAAGGACATGTTTGACTCAGTCTTCAGCAGAAAAAAAAAACTAACACCACAGGAATTCATATTTGCTAACTCAGCTTGTAGCCTACACAATATGCAGGGGGACTAGATATAGGCTATACTATGTGAACATTTCACATGTGCTTACATATTCGACTAATTATAATTTTAATTGTGTTTCCGACAATTTGTTTTTGTTTTTGTAAATATAATACACACCTGACGAGTAATAAACAAAAAAGTAATACCTACAATTATGTGGTTAACTGCCAAACACTTGGTGACCTTGAAATGTATTGATTAAACAATACAGAAATTGATCAAATATTGTGACTCACTTGTTCTTAAAGCCAATGTTGAAACAAAACTCTTGTAAATCCTAGCACCTTTTACACAGAGCCATAAATCCCCCCATAGGACTAGTTTATTATTATAAAATGGTCTTCCATCCCAATGTTTCCTGACAATTGAAGGCAAGCAATATTTTACTGCGCTGTAAAACAAGCCGTTAGTAGAGGTTTTCGAGAATAGCAGAACAAACCAAATAGGTCACCTTGGCTGATGGGAAATGGCAAGTAAAAAAAAAGGGAAAAATGCATGGTACATTCCACAATGTTTCTTGTATATATAGCAGTAAACCCACCCTCTACAGGATTACAGTGTTCAGGGGTTCTTTAGTTCTGAGATTACCAATGATGGTGTTAAAAGTGGGAATATGACAGTAGGGTGCAATTCCAGTTCATATAAAAATGGCGTATTCCATTTAAAGAACATTGCAAAAGTATGTCAATTCCTGTCTCCCTTTGACTCAGAACAACTCATGCTTTTATCACCAGCAGATTCAACTTTTTGAGTTGCTAATGTTCATCTTGGTGCCTGTAATAATGCTTGAGTGATTAGACTGGTTTTTCAGGCAATCATAGTTATAATGGCATATTTTGGTTAACATATGTTTCAGAACCTATTAAGCAGGAGAGAACCAGGCCCACCCAATTTACTCTGCCCACCCACATTGTGATTTCTGCCTACGCTACTGATACAGTACTGCTTATATCTTTCTATGTAAAGCCCATTGCCATCTATTTTTAACGTGCAATATACTGTATAAAGACTGACCCCTGTGAGCTTGTTTACAAACACTCTACTGAGCTGTACTGGTCATCAAAACAATTACAGCAGGATTATTATGCAGTGTGGGACACCACACTGCAATGTGCCACACCACACCACACTAGCTGGCATGGCAGGCCTGCTCTGTGGTCCTGCTGTTGAAAAGGAAAGGCCTGGGCTTGCTGTAGCTCTCATAGAGCTTCTATAAGTGGAGACATGTGAGACCAGGCATGCTCCAATTAGGCCAAGACGCTTTCCCAGAAGTGGAGGAGGCCTCCCCCTGCCTCTCGTCCCACCGCGGCGGGACAAGGGTGCACCCCGCGATGCCCGGGCCTGACCTCAGCTGGCATGCAGAGGGAAAATAGTGCACATGCACATTTCCCCTCCCATCCGCGTGGTGAGAAGCACAGACAAAGTATTATTCACAGAGAGATAGCTTTGTGGACACACGCTCTCACACAACTATGCCCAAACACATTAGCAATTCAATTCGCTCCGATAGACCTTGCTCTGATGCAAACCAATCCACAGCTGAATAGCATTGTCTGCATGTCTTTTGGCAGAGTGCTCTATTATTGCGGTAAAGTGACAATTTTGACTATTCAGTTTACAGTAAACCGCTTATGGTATAGGGACAAAATGTTCGATTTAAATAATCACACCTAGACACAAATTTATGAAAATTATTTTAAAAAATGCTTTCATGAGTTCACTTATCTACTAACTCAAGCAGCAATAAATAATAACTAAAAATAATGCAAAATAAATGCATTAATACAAAAATTTAAAAGCAAAAAATCTGAGACTGCTGCTAGCGCACACCAGAAATAGGAATTTATAGCTTTTACCAATAGACGGCAGTGTTCCGGAGCTAAAAGGCAGATACACAAAAAGATAGATGGCTTTACTTACTGGCTGACTGTCAGGGTGGATTCCCAAAACAGCGTTGTATGTATGGCATATCAGATATCGAGTAACACCACTGACGCTCACGCTGATAACACAACCACATGAAACACAGACAGGCTGGAGCCTTTTGCAGCTCTGCCCATCATGCACTAAACAATTATTCGGAACATAGACTGACGGTGAGTAATATACCAAAAATTCAATGGGTCCTATTCTCTGTATTAAACTTCTATAAGGGAACACCCAAAACTATTAGTGATTAGTGATACATTCTGCTCCACTGACGGATTTTAAGTGCCTTTGTTCCATCCATGTTCCAGTCTCACCAGGAATCTTATGCTCCTCTGAGACAAACAATAATGTCATACTCGGCGCAGGATTTCTGAGAAAGGGAGTTGAGAAATAGCAACAAAGGAGATTTTGTCCCTCGCTCTCTTTCTCTCTCTCTTTCTTTCTCTCTTCCCTTCTCTCACTGTCTCACTTTCCCTCTTGCACACAAATAAACCAACAGAATGTATGAACAGACGTGCAGACACATTACTGGGTGGTTCAGGTTAAATTATACCTGTGCGGCACCATGCTCTTAAACTCCTCCCAGCAAACAAAGGTAGAGAACAGCGTGTCTTTCTGACACATACAGAAAGTATTTTGCTCACATGGCAGGGCATGACTAGTTATGAATATATAAATGTTGTATCAGCTTACCTTGTCAGCATAATAATGCTATTATACTGTAGCCGTCCCATTATAAGCATTTCTAAATATTTGTTCCTGAATCTAGTTTATTATTATGTAACTAGTCCAAATTGAATTGGATTAAAATGGCATTCTTAGAATTTAGGGGTGAACAAAATTGTCTGCCGCTTTTATCAATTACAGTTACCAGGAAACTTTGGGTTTTCTTTATTTTTTGGGGGACTTTTAAGAGATGCAGGATGACTTGTTCCTTTGAGTGTGAACTGTGTGAACGGGGCAGAGGGTTCAGTTGTTTGTCCCAAAGGGATAATGTAACTGTGGGATGTTTTGCACGTTCGGTGCAAGAGTGGGTGGCGCTTGTTCTGGGAAGTGCTCAACTCAAAATTAGTGGTGTAAAAAAATACAGGTTGACAACGTTTTAACAGTTTGACAGCTATTGTCTCTTTAAACTCTTAGATAAAAATGCAAGTACTGAGGTAACAACATATCAGAACTCCCAGATAAGAACCAGTGGTAGCCAGACAATACTTGGGAGATTTCTGGAATATGCAGATTGTTTGTTTACATGCGGGATGAAGGCTGGGACAGACTGTACTCTATTTCCCAGAGCGTTAGCAAACACCAGGAAAAAAGCTGGGGGGGGGGGGGGGGGGGGGGGGGGG
>JAODLI010052791.1:0-16209 GCA_027575585.1 Percopsis omiscomaycus | reverse complement strand
GGTGCTGCATGAGAGTGGTGTGTCCTGGTAGGGGAGAAAACACGTCAGCAAAGCGCTGCTGTAGTTTCACTACATCTTCGTGTTGGGCCGGCGAGAGACGGTCACTCAACTGGAGGGAGGTGGATTGGGTCGATTTTGGAACCTCCGGTCCTAACTCGTCTCTCTCATTCACCGACGTCACTAACGACACAGGCACCGCCTCCCGCCACAATTTTAGGAGGTTGATGTGATAAATCTGTTTGGCTCCGCCCCTATCATCACGTACCACCTCATAATCGACATCGCCCACTCGTCGTGTGAACACAAAGGGTCCTTGCCACTTGGCGAGTAATTTAGAGCTAGAAGTGGGGAGTAATACAAGCACTTTGTCTCCCGGCGATAAATTGCGCAGCCTAGTTCCCCTGTTGTACAGCTCTTGCTGACGCTGCTGGGCCTCGAGCAAATTCTCCTGTGATAACCGCCCCAGTGCCTGGAGTTTTGCTCGCAGATCCACAACGTATTGCCCTTCGTTTTTACTATTACTGGGACCCGTCTCCCAGCTTTCTTTAATCAGGTCCAGCACGCCCCGCGGGGTTCTGCCAAACAGCAGTTCAAAGGGGGAAAACCCCGTGGAGGCCTGGGGCACCTCCCCAAGTGCAAACATCAGAGGCTCTAGCCACTTATCCCAATTATGGCTATCCTCTTGTACGAACTTACGGATCATTGTTTTCAGAGTTCGGTTCAGCCTTTCCACTAACCCATCCGTTTGGGGGTGGTATACGCTGGTCCTTACTGCCGAAACCCCCAACAACCCATACAGCTCTGGTCTGTCAGAATTTCTTTCGGAATTCCGACGCGGGAGATGACCGAAAACTGCTTGCGCAACACTCTTAGCGGATATGCTGCGCAGCGGCACTGCTTCGGGATATCGAGTTGCATAGTCCACCAATACTAATACAAAGCGATAGCCGCGAGCACTTCGCTCAAATGGCCCGATGAGGTCCATACCTAACCGGTCGAAGGGAACCTCTACCAACGGCAGGGGGCGCAAAGGCGCCTTCGGCACTGCCGGTTGGTTTACTAGCTGGCAATCCGGGCAAGATGAACACCAGCGGCGTACGTTGGCCCAGATCCCCGACCAGTAAAACCAAGACATTATTCGCCTTAGTGTTTTTTCACTCCCCATATGTCCCGCCATGGGGTTAAAGTGAGCCGCCTGAAAAATAGTTTCCCGACGGCTCTTCGGTACTAATAATTGCGTTATCTCTTCCCCTGTTTGAGTGTCACGACTCACTCGGTATAATCTGTCCCTAATAATAGCAAAATGGGGGAAAGTGATAGCTGATTCAGGGTGGACCATTTGACCATCAATAGACATCACGCGGTCGAAGGCAAAGCGTAGAGTGTCATCCTGAGACTGTTCCAATCCTCCAGCGGAGGGAAGCGCGCCTCTGTCTGGGCCACCGCCTGCCTTTCCAGGGCCTCCATCTGCCGCTGCTGAGCGGCCATCTGTTGCTCCTGCATCTCCGCCATCCGTTGGAGCATCTCCGCCATCCGTTGGAGCATCTCCGCCAGGATGACGAGGGGCTGTGCAGGCTTTGCCATGGTTCAAAGTCCCTGTTTGGGCGCCAAATGTGGCACACAATCACTGTCCACACGGTGGTTGCTTGGGTTATCCGTGCGTTGCACGGCTTTATTCTGGTGCGTAGCACACACACACATTCACACAGGTCTTACACTGCCTGGTTAACAGACAAACATACACCAAGGTCTTCAAGCACCATGCAGCCGTTTGTCTCCCTTCGTCTGCTGTCCGGGAGTCCTTCTCAGCTGCGCTCACTCACGCATAATTAAGGGAAGACAGGTGATTATAAAATGCTCACACCTGCTCCCCAGCGCCGTGAACCTCCACACGTTCCCTCCCACACGCATCAGAGCTAAACCACGCCCCATCTCCCACAGTCTTCTATTAAGCCTTTTATCTTTGTCCGCTAGCAGTTTTTTTCCCCACATAACATAACTATTAATAGCATCAGAGGACATTCTTTTTCACCTGTAGGTTAGCAAGCTTAAAATAACAATTTGGCCTTTGATAGTGGGTGTGCCATGCATCGTTGTGTGTTATTCAGTGTCACCTGAATAAAAGAACCAATATCATCTTACCGAGCCTATTTCTGCCAGCTCATCAGACGTCTGTTTTGCTTGGACGCATTTGTTTGGCTTCACCTCTTAACATTCAGACATTTTCAAGAAAACAATGCAGCAAGTTGCTCAGAAGTACCTCCACCCAGGACAAGAATGTTTTAGCTTATTAGGTGTATTGTCTTTCTTTTCAATGCCTCTTCACAATATAAACAACAAATGAATTTGAGAAGAGTGCAAGACTGAAGGGCATGTATGTAACACAATGTACAAATGGAACCTGTCATGATCTTTTTATTGCATTTCTTTCTTCTACTATTTTTACAGAGCAAATCAAGCCCCAACACATTGTTGGTCACGACACACAGGACAATGACGATGAACCACGTAAAGGTGAGGAAACCTGCAGTAAGACAGTATTTGCGCTTGATTTACTTCACATACTTCAATAATTACGGTTCAATAGAAATTAACGACCGTGGCGATGAGCGAGACACAATTTGACCGGTGACGTGGTCTCATTGTGGTTTGCTTAAAGCCGACGTGCGATGTTGAATATTTCCTGTCGAATGTCGAATATTTCCTGATAGCACCTGGGGTCAGCACAATGCAAGGGGAAGGCATGAATAAAGAGGACTGATTAGGCAACTCCACACAATTCAGGGTTTCAGTTTGGGGACTCGGTTTGGGGTTTGTTGCTTTATGGATGTGGCGACCCGTTTGCCGCGTTATCCTAGACCGCCTCGGCAACGACTGCCCCGTTCTGATCATGTGTATTCATATTAGTGTTATGCTACCATGACTGCAGGCAGCATAGCGGCCCAGGAGGTGGAGGATGAAAACCGGCGTGATGCTCAGGCCAGCTGGGTTCAGAGAATGTTCACTTCCTTTTTTGGCGACTCTGCATTGTTAAACACACGAGAAGGCCGGGCGGGAAAGGTGCCTAAATACATTCTATAGTATAGTGAAATGTAATTCATGCTATATTCACCGCCACATTGTTCTGTTTTGCGATCAAATGATCGCTATCCTTACTTCCGAATTATGACAGGGATCCTTTTCTCACCATCTGCCATCAGGTGCATAATTTCATGTTGGGCCTAAACCTGAACACGAATATTCCCTACTCCCCCTTCAGTGAGCTCCTCAGCCAGGCCTGTGCCCCAGAGGATGAGGTGGATGCTGTCACTGGTATGCCAGAATAAGACATTTAGCAACAATTGGCTTACACCAATTTGATTGAAATCTTACTTAAGGTACAGGGGGTTCTTATTTGTTTGTATCTGAAATGTGGTCATGGGCAGCCCTGGAGACTGTAATGTGACTGTTGGTTATAGAAATAATGCTGACTTCACTTATAACAGCAATGCAACAATAATTTACACACAAAAATATAGTAAAATGTATGTAGTAAAAAGGAATAATTTGAAAGTAAGGACATACGTAGGAACAGTCATGGATAGGAAATAATAAAATCATTTCATTTTCTGGCATGTTCTCAGACCCTGATGAGTTTGATCGTATTTACGAGCCCTTGGACGTGAAGAGTAGGAAGATCCATGTGGTAGACAGCGGTCTGACCTACAACCTACCATATCCACTCATCTTGCGTCCCGAGCGCGGCGTTGATCTCATCATCTCCTTCGACTTCAGCGCACGGCCCAGCGACTCCAGCCCGCCTTTTAAGGTGAGAGTTGAAGCTAACGCAAGCACCTGGTTAAATCTGGTTAAATGAAAGCTCCATTAAGCAGAATATTTTGCATGTTCAAACCCTCTTATTTCAAACTGCTACCAGAAGTTGGAATTGAGGGCCGGTGTCTTTAAAGTGTTCTACTCTCTCGTTTATACAATTCGCCCGAATTTGATAAAACGTCAAATTGTGGTGTGCACGTAGCGGCAGAAAACCCTGCAGTGTTCTCTGCCACCAAAACATTTGCCAAAACAAGAAGGCTACCGGAATGTGCAGCTCGTTAGGGAGGCTTTTAATACCATAAACCAAATCTGTTGTCAGGGTTTGGGTTGCTGGCGACCCAGGCGCAGACACGGGCAGGCAGGCAGTGGGGGTTAAGGAATTTAATAGAGAAACTAAACAGAACAAGGATAAAAAAACGTGAGACAGGCTTACAAATCAGGTACTCGGGTAAAGGCCAGGAAACACACATATACAGCCCACAACAACACTTGGGTGTGGACGGGGATGAAGAACCAACGTAGAGACAGGGAAGAACACAGACTAAATACACTAGGGATTATTGGGAAACGAGGAGACAGGTGAGGGCGGTGATTGGGGAACCAGGAAGGGCCATACAAGGGAAGCAGGGTGGAGCAAGGGAGGAGCCGGGAAGAACACAGGGGAACAAGGTAGACACACTAGGGAAACATGGAATAGACAATGGGGAGGACAAGAGACAAGACAAAACCAGGGAACAGGCAGAGTTGTGACATCTGTTGGGGAATTACCTCTCCCTGCTGGTGCTTAATGGAAGTTAATTCTGCTATAGACCACAAGTCGGATGCCAGCATGCCCAAATATGGATTTCTGGTTCTAAATGATTCCTCATTTTTGTCTCTCCAGTTAGTGGGTCCATTGATATCTGTAACCATAGACTAAAGTATGAAGACACTTTATAAAAAGGCACTTTTTGTTCATTATGTACCTCAAAAAGGATATCACTATCACTTCATGTTTAAGGAAAAAAGTACTATCTTTCTTTTCATTATAAAACTATTTATGTTGATCCAAGCAACAGTAATTCTCTGTGCCTTTGATTGTTTTTTTTAGACAGCAATAGAGTTCTGTGACCTCTCAGGTATGCCATATGCTGTAGGCTACAGTACATGTACTGTACATTGCTTGTCACTGGGACAAATCTACAATATTCACACTTCCATTTATCCATTTATCCATACTGTTGGCTATATGTTTTGATTGTACAGCACTTTGGTCGACATAAGTTGTTTTTAAATGTGCTTTATAAATACATTTTTACTTTGACTTTGACTTGATACCAGGAGCTTCTTCTAGCAGAGAAGTGGGCGCGAATGAACAAGCTGCCTTTCCCTAAAATCGACCCCAAAGTTTTTGACCGAGAGGGCTTGAAAGAATGCTATGTGTTCAAACCAAGAAAAGGGGAAAATAACTGCCCCACAGTTATCCACTTTGTCCTGGTCAACATCAACTTCAGGCAGTTCAAAACACCGGGTAAGCATATTCACGTGTACATACTTGGAAAGACATTACAGGGTTCTTTGTGAAATAATATTTAGGTCCTGTTACCACGATGGCATATGAGGCATCTCTTCCTTGAAGGATGATGGTGGAACTCCACCATATTTGGTCAGAAATTGATCTGAATGACCCTATAGTAAATCTTTCCTTAAATCTTTCCTCACTGTTTAATGTAAATTGAGTTTGTGTTTGTGTATGCGTGTGTGGCTGTGTGTGTTTATTTGGAGTGCCTGCATGAGTGTTTGTGTTGTGTGAGCATTTGTGCATGTAGGAGTATTTTGTAGTAGGAGTTTTTTGTGTCTGTTTATAAACGTGTATATAAGTGTGTGTGTGTGTGTGTGTGTGTTTTTTGAGCTGTTTTGGTGAATTATGGTCGCTTTAGGAGCCGGTGTCTGACCAGGTGCCTGTGTAGAACAAGCCCATACATCACTAACCTACAAAGACACTAATGTGACAGCCCAAATGCCTGCCTCCATGCTAGTAAAATGGTATATACATTGCATGTTCATACTGCACATACATCCACCTACATACTTCCGAGGTCTGTGGCGTGTTGACCAAACATGGGGTTGTGTGTTCTGATACTGTATAGTTCCCAGGTGTATTACTTCACCCACTGGTTTAAAGACTTCTCTAACAAAGTGAAGTGAGGAGTTAAGTGAGTTTTTGTGGGAATTGTGCTGCCTGGTTGTTCACATTACAGATGTTATTCAATGTACTATAGCTCAGATACTTCTATCAACTAAACACAACATGGTTATTGAACAATGTGAGTCTGTGAGCTCTGTGGGGAGAGGAGTAGAAAGGTGCTGTGTTTTGCAGAAGTTGCATGAACTCAGCCCATGAGCACTCTTTACTGGATGTGTGTCCTCTCCTTGTTTTTGACCAGGGGTCCCGAGACAGACGGAGAAAGAGAAGGATGCAGCGGACTTTGACATATTCGACGATCCTGAGACCCCGTATTCTACTTTTAACTTCCAGTACTCAAACAAGGCCTTCACTCAGCTCCACGACCTCATGGAGTTCAACACGCTCAACAACATAGAGGTCAGTTGTCACTCGCTTGTCGGGCGTGTCCAAGGCTTTAATACACTCCCACGAGTGTAACCAAAAACGCCAAGGCGCACAGCTTTATCATTCGTATATTTATGAAGAAAGTGAGTTTAAAGTCATCTTGGGAACATTTTAAAATATGTATCTAATTGTAAAACAACAACAAAACAAATTCCAGCCTAGTACTGGGTTAAACAAGTTTTGTCTACAGTAGGTGTGTCACTTTGAATGGGTTTTATGTTACAGAGGTAAGAGTGACGTTAACTTACTGTATCCTACAGTATTTTCACACTGGCGGTAGTCTTACGTGTGTAGTGTACTGTACATGATGCATTGGATTTTATTTATGTCTCAAACAAGGCCAAATACTTTTGTTTAGCAGCGATAACAACATGTAACTGTAGCCCAAACCTGTTGGTTTGGGATAACTCAGGGTATATTCAAGGTGGACCTAATTTTTCTGTCTTTGCATTTGTCAAGCGAGTTTCGTTTAGGCACATTGGGCCTCGTAGGCAAGATTCATGGGACACAAGTGCACTTTTTGTTTTTACAAGATGACTTTTAACAGGCCTTTTTGTGTTGTTTTTTACTTTTTCGATGATATTGTTGACATTTTATTATGTTATTGTTATTGTCCATGTCAGTGAGGCAGAAATCCATGTCTCCTCCCATAGTAACTATATTTCCTGCCACTGTATCCGGTACAGAGACATCAGGGTATCTTTTTATGCTTTGCTTCGCTGAGGCTTGGGTGGACTGTTATGTTACAATTATGTCACTTCTATCCAAAGAGACTTACAGGGAGTGCAGCTACAGTTATTAAGGAGCAGCTAGGAGTTAGGCATCTTGCTCAAGGATGCTTACAGTTAGGAAATAAATGTTAATATTTTCCTACACAATATATCCTATCCAGAGTAGACTTATTATGTCTCTACCTGCAGAAATTGAACTTTAATTGGTCGCATAAATTAAATACATTTAAAAGCAAGCAAATAAATAAATGAATAAAATATATTCCTTAATTAAGCCTCAAAAGCATTGCACCCATTGTGAGAGTACAATTCAAATTCACTAATGATTGTAACGTATTTTCTTTCTGTAGTAACCTTACTTATTGAAGGTATATAAATACCAGATGATCAGCAAGCATCAGGAAGACTTTTGACTTGAACCTTGTTCTTTTACCTGTAGGTGATTAAAGAGGCCATCAAGGACAGCATTGTCTACAGGAAGGACATTCCGCCACGCTGTTCTTTGTCTCTGCCTCCCCAGAACAAGAGATTTCTCAAGAGGGAGAGTAAAGCAAATATTAACATGATGACTGGAAAATTAAAAGACTAGAAGTAAAGAAACGGATGGTGGTGAATTTTAAGTGATTTTAAGTATAAAACTATATTGTTTTATTGGGGAAAACGTTTTCTTTTTGGAAAATTTTACTCAAATGTGAACTATGAACTTTCCATGTTTAAAATATGACTTTAAAATGCTTAAAATTACCTTTTTTTTATTTTCTTTTCTTTTTTACTAGAGGACATGTCCAAACATAAAATCTTATTTGATTACATGTAAGGTGAGCACCTAACCATTGGGTTTGTTTGATAGCCACTTCTAAACCCGCCAAGTGCACCCAATTGATACCTCAAACATCTCAATGATGTTTACCTGCCTACAGAGAGGGGGCACTCCCTACTCCCCCGTAGGGAGTGCCTCCCATTAAAGCCACCATTTTCACAAACAAAACAAAACTGGAAACCATAGAAACAGAACCCTCCTCGCATTCTTTGCCTGTTACCACCACACTGTGGTTGTTTCACTGGGATAAAGGTGTATTTCATTTCCTGACCCTGTTATTTCAGGTTTCCCCTAAGATACGGTCAGAGTTGTTTCCTCTGTCCATTTACGTAAAATCCCACCACCAACCCACTAGGTGAAGTCGGACTGGGGGTATTGTGCTGGGCGGGGTGACGAGATCGTGGTGTGATCCCAGAATCCACTTGGAGCTTAGCTTGAGACTCAGTGGAATTTTACACACTACACCTATACCTGAGGGGCCACGGGTCGCACAGAGAGCAATGGAATTTCACACAGAAACAGAAACGAACCTGTAGGCTTGCTTTTCAGCACGTTTGGTTTGTTTTGTTTTTTGGTTGTTTTGTTTTTCCAGTTACTATGCTGACTTTTTTTCTCTCAGATGTTTTTGTTCTCTGCCATTTGTTATATTTCTGTTTGTTATGTTTTGACTGACTTCAATTTATACTCAAAGCTATATGCAACCGAAAACAGAAAGCAGTACTCATTTTTATGAGGACGTATGTTTGTTGGAGAATCTCGATTTATATTATTATATAGTATTGACACAATAGGGTTTTCTATTTACAACTGTATTGACAAAAAGCTTACCTCTCAAGCACTCAAGAAAAACATGTTCTATATTTTCTAGAATTGTCACATTTTATAACCACCTTGTGAGTAAAAAGAGGTTACAAGACAGTCAAATAAAGGGGACCAAGTTGTGTACTATTGTGTGCTTTTGTTTGGGTAACATACAGTATAATTCATTCATCCATTGGTCATTAAATATAATTATCTTTACTGAATGCTAAACGAGCAGCTGGTTTCATTGCCAAAGCAATGAAACCAGGGACAGCTTTATATGAAAAGCTGTCCCTAAAAAACGAATCTCCCTTGGTGTAAGAAAATGAAGTAAACTGTCCCATAGACAAGTCTGAAATATATACTATATTCATTAAACAGTATGGAATATATAATATATATATATATATATATATATATATATATATATATATATTTTTTTTACATAAGATATGTATTAGCAAATCACAAGCCAATTGTATATTATTAAAAAATCCTATTATAAAATGTTACTAATGCTATTTTTAGAAATATTTTTGCACAATAGATTTAATTTGTAATGCAACAGCTGTCTTTTTAATCGAATAACTTCATGGCAGAGAACCTGTGCCACAGTGACTTCACAAACCACTTTCACCTCCACACGAAAGCAACCACCCACAGCCTCTAAAAGCTCAAAGGCCTGCTCCAACCCATCACCCGGTAAATCATTACATTCCCCAATTAAATCATCATCCAAAAGTAATATTCCCATCAAATGAGAGTCCTAATTATGTGCTCAGGATATCTTGCTTCGTTGGCACGGAAGCGCCTGGCCCGACGCCAACAAGTTGCCGCCAACTGGGCCTGGTCCTGCACTGCCTCGCCTACACAAGCACCCAAAATGACCTTGGATGTTTAGACACACAACCTCAATGTCTCAATGGCTGTCTCAGCACTATACTGGAGAAAAGCTTTTGCCTAGTCATGCTAATGGCACGTTCACGTGAGGATCATGTATGTGCCTGTAGACCTTCCCCTGATGTGCTGAGTCATTTGGATAGCACAGACTGTGGCAATGCACAACGCCTGCAGTGAGGATAGCCATGGTGATGCACAGTGTGTGTGTGTGTGTGTGTGTGTGTGTGTGTGTATGTCTGTGTGTGTGCAAGCAACGGTGAGAAAGCCAGGCTTGAATTATTCAGCTTCAAAAACCTCATTGTCCAGCATGAGCAATCATTTGTCCCGTGCTGGAAGCTGCCTGGCACGGGGGATGTTAATGGGGAGGTCCGGTGTGTCTGGACCGAATGGGGAAACCCTGTGTTTGTCTTTCCCTTTCTCTGCCAGGGGGTCAACGGCTGCGCCTGAATAGAATTACCGTAAAGATATCCACAGTCTGGGTGTGTCATCCCTAATAAAACATTTCCAGAAAGAGCATGTCTCTTCTGAACTCTGAATTGACCAGTTGGCCTGATCTGGTCTTTGAAGTCGCAAGTGAAGAGATGATTCATGGGTAGGTTATATTTTTCATGACACCTTGTGTTGGAATATGTCTCAATGATTCTGGTCCCATTGTGAAATTCCTCATTTGGGTCCAACATGTACAGTATGAATACTTTAGGCAATTTAGGTCAGTTCACATCACGACGATTTACCCAGTGGATATGAGTCTGTGTTTAAACTGGATAATCTTCCTGGCTCAAATCTTCCTGGAAAGTGTAACCTACATGAGCAAAGTGGAAACTTTGGCTTATTCCATGCAAGCGGAGGAATGCACTTTCATTTGACGTAGGCTATCCCTGACATCATGGAGTAGTGAGTCTTAAGAGCATCTGTCATCATGGACCACCAAGGAGCAGCAGTGCGTAGCCCAGAACAAGCCACTAAAGTAAACACTTCCACTTCCGTGAAAGCAAGATTTCCTCCAAGCTTTTTCTGGCATTCCGTGGTTTAAGTTAAAGTTAGGGTCTCCGTCTCCACTGATAGTATGTATTGAATAGAATGTAACGTATAGTTCAAGATTGAACCCAAAACGTAAATAGTATATCTTACTACTAAATAAATACTGTAATACTTACAGTACATAATACATAATCAATGTAATACTTTAAATAAATACTGCATACAAACTGGAGTAACCTGAGAACAAATGCAAACACTGATATGTCTGTGCTTATTGATGTCTTTGGTCACATCTGCATGAACGCCTACAACCACATAGGTTTATGTGGACAAACCAACGATATATATATATATATATATATATATATATATATACTTTAGACTTGAGGCCATTAACCTGTCAGTCTTTATTTTCTTGTTTGTTCAAAGACATTGTGCAAAACGCAAACAACAAATTATTTAGGCGAAATAATATAGTGGCCTCAAGTTTAAAGTCTGTCCTGTTCATATTTCTTTATTCATTTGGCGTGATTGCCATCTAGCGGCATTGGTGGGAAAATACATGCAGTTACATAAAATGGCCACCGGGGGCGAGGTATACACGGAAGTAAAGGCAAAGCAGACAAGAGGAAGGAAGCTGACAGCCATTGGAAGAGACTGGGAGTCAGAGGCCGGAGCTGCGGTTTATTTGTCTTCTAATAAAAACAAGGACAGCCAAGTCAGAAAAAATGTCGAAGAATACGGTGTCAGATCGCTTCAGGCGAGTAGATGTGGACGAATACGACGAGAACAAATTCGTGGATGAGGAGGACGGAGGAGAGAACCAGCTGGGTCCTGACGAGGCAGAGGTTGATTCACTCATCAGACAATATCCTTTAATGAGCATCCCGTCTTTATTATAGCATGCACCGGCTGCAAAAAACAACAGCTAACGTTAACCCGTCCATGAACCGATGGAAAGATAGAGATTGGTGTCTTGCATTGTGTCTGTATGATTGGTTCAAGCCACGGCGAGGGCGGTCACTGTTGAGACTTGTCTGCAGCCACATTCCAGAGATTGCAGTTATTCCACAGAAAGAAATATCAGAATGATTTCCATTAACTGTAAAGCAGATAAATCGTCTTAAATAGTGGGATTTGTCATTTTGTAGGTAGTGGGTAATGTATTCGCCCTATTCAACGAGGAAGTGCGGCAGTGTGATGTCTTATATGTAGCGTAGTGTTGGACAGCCTGATACAGAAACTTCAAGTTCCGGTTTAACAGACCAGGCTATATCTAGCTTTGTACGACGGTATTGGAGTCATTTAAAACTGATTTGTGGTATTTGTGGCATACGTTTTGATTCATAACTCAAGGCTATGTTTGCACTCCTTAACCATGTCTGCACAGGAAATCTCACGGAGGCTTTACACGCAGTTCTGAAGAACCCTCCCATCAACACGAAGAATCAGAATGTGAAAGTCTGTCCGTTTGTTTAAGTATACTTTAGATATATCAGCTGGAGGGATCTTTCCCCTCACTTTTCTGATCACTTTATTAGTTTAAACATCATTTGTTATACCATTCAAGCCAGTGTTTTACAGAATTAACAAACATACAATATTGTATCCCTAAGAAATTACAGACGGCTATCTTCTGATTTCTGTCTGAAGTCTGAATACGATGGAAAATTGAATTGAATATGATACAGTTAGAAATGGTGTAGTGAAAAAAGTCCATGCTAATCTTTTTTTTGTGCCTTCACACAAGGATCGGGCTGAGGGCTTGGTTCTCAAAGTCCTCAGCGCCTTTAAGAGCAGCGACATAGAGAAGGGTGTTCAGTCGCTGGATAAGAACGGTGTTGACCTTCTGATGAAGTACATCTACAAAGGCTTTGAGAGGCCGTCAGAGAACAGCAGTGCAGTCCTCTTGCAGTGGCACGAAAAGGTTACTTTGTGAAGGGAATTTGTTGCTGCTTATGAAAATTTGGGTTAATCAATCATCAGAGAGAGAGAGCTCTATAGCTCTGCGTGAAAGTAGTTCTATTTAAATAAGGGATTTTTTGATATTATTACTACTCGGGTAGTATGCATGTTTACATATACAGTACATGCATGTCTTTTTCCTCTTTCTGTCTTCAGGCTCTGTCAGCTGGTGGCGTTGGCTGCATCGTCAGGGTACTAACTGCGAGGAAGACTGTCTGATAGACGTGCCACATCACAAAGATCCAGTATTGGTGCATTACAGAACAATCTAATGAATAGCACAGGGACAAAGAAAAGATTTTTAACCCAAGAAGACCCAAGGAAGGGTTTATTATTGACTCCATCTGGGTCATATTTGGTTAAAAATTGGAAAAATATAAAATAAAGTGTTATCACAATCCACTAAATGGTATTCCTCACAGGGTCCTACTGACTTCCCATCATGCTTCTGCCGCTTCTCCAGTCCCGGTTTATGTCGTACATCTAGAAATAGTTACAGATTCGCTTATTCTATCAAGTCTTTCAGTCACATTTGTATGGGTATCGTGGGTTCGATCCCCAACAAGCAAGATTGTAAGCAAGATTGAGACTGTGGGATTTACCATTGGTTGGGGCGTTACTCACCCAAAGTAGGGGCACCCCCCCCCCCCTCTAAATTAAGGATTATTCCCCTCTATGAAGCCCAGCCCGCTATCTCCACCAGAACTTTTATTAATCCCACTTTACTGGCCATCAAAGCCTTCTCTCTCTTATTCTCCTAATCTTTTGGCATTATGTGGCTCTGCTGTTATTGTTGAAAAGGGGACACATTTCCCTGTACTTTTGAGGAAAACTACATGTGTGTATTCTTTAGTTATTTGACAAAAAATATGAATATAGGATTATACTTTATTTTGTGTTTTGATATTCATATAAAGTCCCTGATGTTGCTGAGAGAGAGAATAATTTAATCTCGCCCTGCAACTTTCATATCTAGCATAATGCCACGCTATCTAGTAAACATCTATTATTGTGCTTTTTGAATTTAAAAAAAGATAGGTGGACATGCATTTATTATCAAACCATTTCCCTTGTTTCCCACATTCAGTAAGAAATCATTGACATGTTGTCAAAATATTATCTGCCTTATCAGGTAGGTTTTTACTTTTGTTGCCAAATGCTTTATTTTTCTTTCATGGAGGTTTTGTAGCTTACATTATGATTTAAGTAACCTGTTTGTATTAAACATGAGTTTTAAAAAGATTATGCTGTTGAGCAATATATAACTATGAAAGCCCATTGCTTGTCTTGCTTTGGTTTAAAATACTCTGTGGGGTCTAAACATCTGTGTGCACTACCAAAGTTGATCTGTTTGTTCTCTTCATTTATTTAGCTGATCTATTGGCTTATGCTAACAGCAAGGAAGTGTCCAAACTAAAGCACCTGCGTTAGCAACGATAGCCAGATTAGTATTTCCTCTGAAATAATGTAGATCCTCAAATTCTGCAATTACTTGAATCAATTCCAGACAGAATACATGCCGTAATCTAAAAGGTGGACACTTTCTAATAATGTTAGCAAAATGTTTTGAATTGTCTTAGAAAATAATTATGTAATCTTGCTTCAGATATCTCAATTAAATATAACATTCCAGATTTTGATGAACGATGGAAACAAACAGATCTCGGCAGTGGACTCTTTTGGACCCCACTGAATGCAAGTAGTGGTAATGAGAAATCAAGCAATTACTTTGTGACATTTTCAGTTGAGCTACTCTGAATGGATGAATGCATCATGATCTGTTCTATCATCATTTCTGAAGCATCGGGCCATTAGATCCCTGTTGTAATGCAGCTACACGTACAAAAAGGTCTGGTGGCTTTTGTTAGTGCGTGTCTATCTAGCTAGTGACCCAGGGCAACAATACCAAACTCATGTACAAACTGCCTTACATCAATATTCCTTTTTTATGTTTGTGCTTTTCTGACAAAATAATAAATGATATGAAAGCTTTTCTACAGAGCTTGTACTTTCTACTTGCACAGTACGCTCATTGTAGCTTTTGAGGGAAGGGGGGGTGTTGGGATGGATAGATAGATACTTAACAGTTGTCAACTGTACTATAACTGACATGACCATGCTCACATCTGATTGTATACATGTTTTTATTACATTTTGTATAAAAAAAAAAAACTGGATAAAGTACAGTATAGCAATACATTATGGAAAACAAAAACACCTATATACAAATTAATAAAATACAATACATCTTGGTAATCCACTGGATGGAATATTCTGGCCCTGCTACTAGGACTGTTATCCGCTGATGGGTTTTCTATCTCTATGCTCTTATGCAACCTAGCTGGGCTATAACCTGAGGACACAGTCCGGTTCCTCTTGCCTAGATGATAGTTCTCTGCAGTCTCATCTCTGCTTTGGTGATCTTTATACAAGGACGACACAAAGGTGGGAATGACTCTTCATGTTCAAGCACTTCCCAATAAGTTAATAATAATAATAATAATAATAGATGGAAATAAAAGCTAGCTAGATTTCTTTTACCGTCAGTGTGAGGAGGACGAGATTGGACCCTACCCTATGTTCAAGGCCAGCAGTGGACCAACACTGAATATCTATGGCAGGAAGCAATGTAATGATACAATAGTAACAAACTTACTGTGTAAATACTGGCCGAGCAGTACACACTGCACTGGGTGTGTGTGTATGTACATGTGCATGTGTTTCAGATTCGCATCCAAACAGAATGGTGACGGTAGTTCCTCTCAACCGAGGGATTTCACAGGAACCGGAGACAAGTCACTAAAGCTGTTTACAACACATGAGGAACTACCTCGGTGAACACCAGGGGTTTTAAATCAGTAACAAACTCGCTAATGATGATTCATCTGTGGCTTTCCAAACCACACCCCCCAACGCGATCCTTGGACCTCCCCCTGGTCCTCGTACCATCTAAAGTGCTCTCAGTAAGGGTAGGCAGAGACGGCGATGTACACAATGAAGGTGGTCTGGTACTCGATGCCTCCGTCCTTGCTGTGAGACGAGGCTCGGACCTTCATGCGGTAGGTGTGAGGTTCTCCCAGGGGCCGCGTGGTAAACAGAACCCCCTTCATGTTCTCGTCTCGCAGGGCGAAGGGCAACGTAACGTCACCGTCCACCGCCAGGAAGGTGGTCCTGGGGTGCATCACTCCGTCCTGTGTGTAGGCCACCAGCCTGATCAGGTCCTGATTGGCTGCGATGCCGAAGGGGAGGGGCAGTAGTTTGTACTCCAGGGCATAAGGGCTGAAGGCACACTCCAGGTCGTTGGGTGGGCAGTTCCTCAGGCAGAATCTGAAGAAAGAAGAAATAAAATGGGAGTATTTTATATGCACTGTCAAATTCATTTCTGGTACAATAAGTACAATTTGTACCAGAAATGTTAAAGCTACAATCTACAATGCGTAATGGGCAGGATAGTCTAATGGTCTGGGTGTTAGACTCCCAGCTAGTAGGTTGTGGGTTCGAGCCCCAGAGCTATGGGGTTCCGTTTGTGCCAAAATTAAGTCGACATGCCACTGTCTATGTCGATTGAACATGTGACAAACAATTGT
>JAODLI010052780.1:0-16209 GCA_027575585.1 Percopsis omiscomaycus | reverse complement strand
TCCCCCCCCCCCCCCCCCCCCCCAGCGTTTCGTTGCTCACCTGCGGTGTAGGTTAAAGGGGTGCTGGGAAAGCCTTTGCAGGCGGCAGTAGAGGGGGTCACAGTGATCTCGTACGTCTGGCCACAGTGCATGTTGGGCAGGGAGCAGCCGGTAGCGTTGGCGGAGCACTGTTTGCTGTCGCCGTCCCTGCCGAGGGCGTCGACATTGTAGAGCACGGCTCCGGGGCTGGCCAGCCAACTCACCACCCCCGTGTTGTTAGCGCACGCCAGGGAGGCACTGACATTCTTGGGGGCACAAGGGGCTGATGGGGAGACAAAGAGACAAAGAGACAATGAGAACACATCACGTTGAAAATCTGTACTCACTAAAAGTCACTTTGGATAAAATTGCTAAATGGCCTGATTGTAATGTACTGTATGTGTGTAAGATACTGTGGCTTTAATGCAAACTGACAGCCAGCCACACTACACACACACACACACACACACACACATTCTACCTGTTTGTATGTATGCTGAACCCGGCTGACTGCTGTTACAGCTTGCGGCCACTGCGTCCACGGTGGCAGTGTAGTTCATCCCGCAGAGCAGCGAGTTGAAGGAGCAGTACGTCTCCGCGGTGTTACAGGAGAATTGGCTGGCCCCGGCCCTGACGCTCACGTGGAAGCTGTCCCTGCCGAGCGCCTCGTCCCAGCTCACCAGGGCCATGCTGGTCCCGCACGTGTACACAGATTTGACGTTGGCAGGGGAACAGGGGGCTGGAAGATATGTGATACATATTGTACATATGGAAATACACCGAACGAACAAACTCAGACAAATATTAAGTTACCACCTCCTTCCTAGTGCTTACTTTATGGTACGTCACAATATTTAGGGAAAAACTGACACTGACACACACACACACACACAGAGTATATATATACTGTATACAAACTGTATATTTAGTTGGCATGTGCATGAAGAAATATCGATATCTGGCCAAACGATATCATTAACGGATATGTCATCGTGTGGATATTTGCTATTTAAAAAACACACACCTGCCACAATGCCAAAGGAAACGCTCGGGTCGCTCTGGCAGGCCTCTCCCTGGGCGGTGACGTAGCCGGTGTAGGCGTTGCCACACAGCAGATCCAGGACGCAGCCGGTGGTGTTGCTGGAGCAGTACGCGTGGTGTTGGAGGGTGGAGACGACACTGACGGTGAAGCGGTTAGCGTTCGCACCCGGAGACCAGGTCACCGTGGCGCGGTTGGAGGAGCAGTTTAGATTGGTGCCCTGGACCATTGGAGGGCAGGGGGCTTGGGTACAAGACACAGGCATCGTCAAATCACTCATGTGGAGCTCAGAGGAGCGTGTTAAAGTGGGGGTTGTGGGACATTTCCCAAGATGCCGTGTTACTGATGCTACTGAGTAGAGAAGGAGATCATAAGATCATCCAGTCTTCACTTCTGTTCGCCTTCCGTAGCATACCTTCCCAATGTTGGAGGGAAATATCGCAACTTCCAAAATACTGTACATGCTCTCTGCAAACTAGGAAGGCATTGCCACATTTATCATATAAAACTCCTTGATTGAAAATATAAACAGAGAGGTGGGTAATAAGGTAAGAAACACTCTGAACAGAGCCCCTGGACATGTGTCCGGAATCCTTAAAGCTGCATTACCTGACATTCTACAACCATTTTATATAAAAAGGGTGACTCAGCTTCAAACCTCAGGCCTCACCACCTTTCATTACCGCCTCCTACAACTGTTTATTTAGCCTTTTATTTCGTTTTGTGTTCGTTATCGGACGCGGAGCGCTCTCGGGAGTTCCGCCTCTTTTGATTGACAAGGGTCAGAGTCAATGAGCAGCATGAAATCAGGAGCTGTGCTAGCTCAAAGCACACTGAACAAGCGCCCGGCATCGCCACGTGAAGTCAGTGAAGTGAAATCAAAGACTCTTCGTTCTTCGTCCCAAAATACATCGTGACAAGTACGGAGCCAAAACAAGGGTCAATATTGGACCCGCTTTCCCCCGATGGAGCGCTCCAAAAGATGTTAAAGGACTAGCATTTCATAGCAATGTTGTACTTTGTCTTCTCGGTGCGTCAGTATTGTTTTCTTGTGTTTTTGTAGCCATTAGTAATTTATACAAACACAAATAAAAACATAAAAGCATTGCAGTATATATCTCACTCTTCACAGTGAGCAATGCCATTTCTTTTGGTAGGGCTTTTGGAACGCGCATGTTATCATTTAGTTCAGGGGCACAGTGCGTTGGTTAAGTTGGGGGTTATGGTGAGCGCACTGAGGCCGAATCCACAGACACATTCCGTCTCGCTTTGGTTCAACAGGGGGTGATGTTAAACTACGTGTGCTGCCACCTAATGGTCAAACAAGGAACACTCCAAGCTGGGTTTCACGACGCATTTGCATCTAAACACTGAATTTACACATCCCACAGCATATACAGTATACTGTATATTATGCTGGTGAAAACAGCAAATAGAACCTTGATGAAACACTCCTCACCAGTCTTCATAGTCGTTGTGGCATGCGCAGTGCTGTTGCACTGCCCGTCCTGGGCCAGTACCGTCACGCGGTACGTCTCTCCGCAGGTCAGGTTCCGCAGCTCACACGACGTGCCGCTGGTCTTGCAGGTGGCTCCGCCTGCCGTCCCCGGTGACGCGTAGACGGCGTAGCTCAGAGCGCCGGGAGCGGCCGTCCAGGACACCAGCGCGCCGCCGGTGCTGCAGTTCAGCACAGCCGTCGCATTCTGAGGGTCACAGGGCGCTGGAGAGAGGAGACGACACGAAGCGAATGCGTTTATCGATAGAATGTGATAAACTGTTATGTTATCTTAATGCGGTATGATATCTTATTATAAAAGGATTGATGTGGTCAAAATGACCCAGTTTAACTACTTGGGAGCAGTAGGCAGCTCAAACGTCAGCTAGCAATACATGCTAACTCCACACAGAAAGGGTTATTGTCTTAAAACCGTTTTAAAACCAAAACGTTTTAAAACCAAAAGCTGTGGTGTCTTTAAACGTAATTGGGTATGTTGAAAACAGTTGGAAAAAGTTACCAGTCACCACGGGGAGCGCGGCGCTCACGGAGCTATTGCACTGGCTGTTTACGGCCACGACTGTGAGCGTGTACTGCTTTGCGCACGGCAGGTTGGGGAAGGAGCTCGCTGCATCCGCTGTGGAACTGGACTCGGAAAAGCCTCCCGCCCCGCTCAGCGTGGAGATGTAGGCCAGCGCTCCGGCCGCAGGGCTCCAGGACGCTTGCAGAGTGTTGGAGGCGCACACCATGTTGCCATGGAGGTCAGAGGGAACACAGGGGGCTGAGGAGATAATGGTGGAAGGGACGTTAGAACGACGAAGTCGTGTCCCGTAGAGACGGTGGTGGCCCTCGGGCCAGATGGACGTACCAGAGGGGGCCACCATGGCAACACTGCTGCGTCCTTCACACTGGGCGTTGACGCCTTTGACGGTCACATTGTACGTTTGTCCACAGCCCAGACCCTGAATGTCACAGCTGGAGCCCACAGTGGTGCAGGTGAGTGGGCTGCTACCGCCAGTGGTGGCGGTGGCGGTGGCAGTGGCAGTATAGTTTGTTTGGAACACAGAGGTGGAGGGCAGCCAGGAGACATGCATGGATATCTCCTTTGAGTTACAGATTATACTAAAGGATGCGTTCTGAGGCTGACATGGTGCTGGTAGGGGGGGGGAGCAGAGGAGAGTGAGTCAGCGGTTTAGAACAGTTACTTACAGGCAAGACGAATAAATAAGAGTGATTGGGTAAGCCAGTTTGGGTTTCCCCTATTCCCTGTAGCCCCCCTCACCTGTGATACGAGACACCTGCTGGCTGTCGGGGCTGATGCAGCGCCCGTCTGAAGCCGATGTGGTGAACGTATATTCCAGGCCACAGTGCAGACCTTCCAGCAGACAACTCGTGGCCCCGGTGGTATTACAGCTCACCGTGTGCCCATCACTACCCACCCCCTTGGCAGAGTAGGACACGGCATTGGGGCTAGCAACCCATGTAAGAGAGGCCGAGTTAAGGGCACAGTTCAACGTCACGGCCAGCTGAGAAGGAGGGCATGGCACTGCCAGGGGCACATCAGATGATACGGATTAGAATTCAAGTAGGCTAAAGCTGCCCAGTGAAAAATGACCGTGAGGTTTCCTGGGCTACCCTTGTGTAAAATGTAAATCAGCAGCAGGCCTGAGGGTTTTGGCGTCATGTTATAAAATACTGTAACAAGGGTCTGAAAGGAGTACTTTATATTTCTGTCATATTGTGGTGGCCGAATATTAAACTAAGCCCAGCCCAGGCAGGTAAGCGCCACTGACATGGACACAAATATATATAGATAGATAGATAGATACTTTTTTCTTTTCTTTTTACACATGGAGGAGAAGGAGAGAAAGATATTCCCAGGGATACACACTGTCATGGCAGTCATAATGCCAACAGATCGCCTAATTTACTAGAGATGACTAATGTTTACATTAGTCAGAAAGGGACAGTTAAAAAAAAAGAAGAAAGGGAAAAAAGGTAGAAATAAAGAATAAAAAAGTAATTTTTGTCGTTTCACTGTGTGGCATGATAGTCTAGTGGTCATATAATACATATATTTCTATCGTTGACAGAATGAACACAATAGACAGGCCAGTGATATGCTTTTTTGCAGTATACACCTTGGAATGTTGTCCCGAGAATGTAAGCATCCATATTGGCTGGGCTTAGTCGCTGGTTGGGTAAACACCAAAATATCCCTATTTTGGCTCTTACAGGTAATATTAGTCAATCAGGGTTGTGTCTTATTTAAACTATGTGTTCTACACTCACCAAAGACACACAGTCAAGGCCCAGACAGTTAGGGTTAGGGTTAAATAAAATGTTTATTGTTCTTTATTTATTAATAATACTAAGCAACCTTCTTACCTGTCTCTAACGTTACCGAAGGGTTTATCATGCTGGAGCATGCGTCGCTTATGGCGACCACGCTTACGTTGTACACCTGGCCACACATCAGCCCGTCCAGCCTGCACGCCGTCGTGTTGGACACGCACTCGGAGCGGTTCCCGTAGCGAGTTTGGGCGTTCACCCTGTAGCGGCTGGCTCCGCGGCTGGCCAGCCACGTCACATTCACAGAGCTGTCACCGCAGCTTCTCTTTGCCACCACGTTGGTGGGCACGCACGGTTCTGGGGAGCAGGAAAACACGACAAGAGAGTTCATCCGAAGCTGAGCCACATTTCCTCCAAGGCTAGAATCAACTGGTTGAATTCATGTAAACAACGGGCACATTTCTCTTTTTACCTTTCATGACCCTCACTGCGTCGCTGGGGAAGCTAAGACAGGTTCCATTAACGGACATCACCTGGACCGCATACTCCTGCCCGCACTCCAGCGAGTTCACACTTAACTGCGGCTGTGTCGAGTTGAAGGACAGCGTTTGATTCATTTGCCTCGCATTGCCTTGGACGATGATAATGATGATGATAACATATCCGTCATCGCTGGCCTTCCTGGAGGTAGGCCATGCGACATCCAGCTGGCCTGACGTACAGTTGACATTGGTCTGCACGCTGCTTGGCCCGCATGGAACTAAACACAGGAGACACAGGAGATACATTGAGGTGGGGGATCTATGGGGTGAACAAAAGCTCAGTATCGCTTTAAGGTAACGCAGCTTTATCAACCGCCCGCCTGTTAAAAAGGTATACCGAGCAAACGTTCCGTTAAGAGAAACCTGAGGGTTTCCATTCAGCGGCAGATACACAGCTTACGACGGCACATATTGCTGTACATCCGAATGTGGCTTCCTTCCCACGGAAGTGTTATCTTCTAAACGATCTCCCGGCCTGAGCGTTTCCCTACCAGAGTCCATGTAGTAGACGTTGGAGGGCATGCTGGGACAGACGCCGTCGTGGTAGGAGACCGACGCCGCGTACCGCTGGCCACACTTCAGGTCGGTGATCCAGCAGTTGTCTGCGGTGGTGCTGCAGCTGAGCAGGCCCCCCGCGGGGTCCACCAGGATGGCCGTGTAGGAACGCACGTTGGGCAGGCTCTGCCATCCAATCAGAGCCCGGTTGGAGTTACAGTCCAGGGAGGCCACGAGGTTGCCTGGAGGGCATGAAGCTGGGGGGCGAAATATATATAATGCTTAGTGGCAAAAAAACAACAACAATACAATATGATTCTATACAGAAAGCTAGATAAAATGTCAAATTTCTAAAACCAGCATAAAATGTGGAAAAAAAATAAAATGAAACGACTAAAAATTAAAAATAAAATCTTTCCCCTAATTCTATTTTAGAACCCAAAATATCGGTATGGCTCGGTGTCGGGACGTTAAAGTCCTGCCGATGGCATATTTGTCTGAGTTTGTTCGTTGGGTGTATTTCCATATGGACAATATGTATCACATATCTTCCAGCCCCCTGTTCCCTTGCCAACGTCAAAGGCAGCGGGCCTACCTGTCTTCACGCCGACGCGGTCGCTCTCCGTGCTGTTGCACAAGAGGTTGCTGGAGAGGACGAACACGGTGTAGTTGGTGCCGCAGGTCAGGCCCTTCACCTGACACGACAGGGAGACGGATGTGCAGGTGTGCTTGACGCCTTGGCCGTCCTGGGCGGTGGCGATGTAGAAGAGTGCCCCTGCGGCCATATTCCAGCTCACCGAGACCGAGTCAGGGCTGCAGTCCTTGGTCACCGAGACGTTTTGCGGCTTGCATGGCACTGCGAAAAAAAGAAGAGATTGACGATATTGGGTCAAAAAAAAACAACAACAACCCCACATTGATAACCCAAGAAACAAAGCTAGCATGCACAATAATACTTGTATGTTTAAAAAAAATGAAGAAAAAGTATGGTTCTCTTTAAAGTGTGCACACAATTAGAGTCCTATTCTGCATTTTGAATGTCTTTATAATGTGTTAATTTTAACACAATCAATGTTTCATTCTTATGCTAAGCACTTTCAACTCATTTATTTGTTTAGTACCTGCAATATTTTGTAGTCTAGGTGTTGGACTCCCAGCCGGAAGGTCGTGGGTTCGAGCCCCAGAGTTGGCCTACCTGTAAGCATCCTTGAGCAAGGTGCCTAACCCCTACCTGCTCCATGTAACAGCAGCGTGTAACTGTAAGTCGCTTTGGATAAAAGCGTCTGCTAAATGACCTGATTCTAATTCTAATTGTTGTAATGCTGAGGGTCCATGGTGTTAAGCTGTGAGACCCCTAACCAGCTAACCAGCTACCTCCTAAACGAATGTCCTCACCCGTCTGAGCGACCTGGCCCAGGGTCCTAGCGCTGCTGCATTCGTCGTCGTACGCCGTGATGTACACAGTGAGGTCTTCCCCACACTGGACACCGTCTAGGGCACAGCTGTTTGAGAAAGAGGTGCAGTTGTAGCGGCTTCTCCCCTCGATGTTACCCCAGGCGTCCACGGTGTAGGACAAGGCCCCGTCCGCCCGATCCCACGTGCTGATCAGCATGTCCGAGTGGCAGTCGGCCACCGTCTGCATGTTACGGGGCATGCAAGGGGCTGTGGCGTTGGATGGAGGAGAAAGATGGAGGGGTTAAAACAGGCTATTCAGTGTGCATTTGTCAGGTTAGCGTATCTCACTCACTAATTCAAACATAAAAAAAACAATAATTCAATCCAAAATCTAGTCTAATATGTAATTTAGCCAATATTCTGCTCTGAAAGATAATTGACATCATTGGTGTGACATCATTTCTGGATTGTAACCAATCACCTCTGGGCTGTCCTCCCACTCCCAGTAAGATTAGGGCACTATGCAAGTGTAAAAGTAGCAATATTGCCAAGAGAACCCATTGTACAACGGAGAAAAATAATATAGTTTCTGTGTGTGTTCCAGGAAGGTCTACATGTTTGCGTACCTGTGCGGATATCTACAGATTTACTCGTCAGGCTGTTGCATGATCCACTAACTGCATATACCGAGAAGGTATAACGGCGTCCGCAGTTTGTGTCAGTGAAGAAACAGGAGTTGTCTGTGGTCATACACTCCTGGACCAATCCCTGGGAAGACAGATGGAAAAATCACGCAACATCTCACGCATAAAGCACTTGGCTTAACTTATTTTGCCTATTGTCTGTCGTACAGTATTATGCAGGGGTCTAAAATCATAAAACCATAATGATCCCCCCATTCACCATTAGATAGGCGTGGCCATTTTACCGTAACCAGAAAACCGTTATCAAATACAGTGATGCAGGGACGTAGCCAGGGTGAAACCATCCCGATACCATTTTCTTCGCTTCACGTATCATCAGTCTGGCAACTCTCAAATGAAAACAGTTGGGTAGAGAACCACCGACCAATCAGCATCCAGGTGAATAAATTAGTTAGTGCTGACAGAAATGAAGTGCCTTAATGTCATCGGAAAATCCTACCCACGTGGGTTCAAACATCTGCTGATGGCTGGTAAGGATTTTATCGTAAAAAAAAATAGTATTCAATGGAGAGTTCCCAGACTGATATGTAAAGCAGAGCAAATCATAGAGGCGGAGTTTGCCATATCAGGATGGTTTTAACCAGCATAGGAGCATCAGACGCCAAAGTTATGATTAGAGAAAGACAGGAAACCGGTTGTCCACTAGGTGGCACCACAGCCTGGGGATTACTGTTAAAATTTTCAGATATTCCAAATGTGAATCATGCTGCCCGCGTTTTAAATGTGAAGCTTCTTCCGACCTCAACCCATTTAAATGATACAATGCGGACACACTACTGTGTGATACACATGACGCAATACCTGGGAGTCCACTGCCTTGGACATATAGTAGTCTGTAGCGTTGGTGTGCTGCCAGGAAAAAATAATGACATTGCTGGAACATTCTCTGAACAGCTGTAAGTTCGTCGGCGAACAGGGGACTGATAGAGAGCGAGAGAAAGACACAGAGAAAGACAGACAGAAAGACACAGAAAGACAAGCAGGCAGATAGATATGGATGGGGATTGGGGAAAAAAACACAGAAGATGGGGTCAAATATCAACTTCAAAGAAAAGTTTCACAAAGCGTTTTCAGGTTAAATCGCCCTGATATTTAAGAATACAGCTCAGTGTTGCTTTTCACCCAAAAAGGTTTCAGGTTTATCAAGAACACAGGCTCTTTAACAGGCTGAACACAATACAATATGAGAAATACGCTCAATAGGAGACCTAGTTCTCAAAGAGACGAGAGAACCACCCAGATGAACATGTGAACTCAGAAGACAAACAAAAAATGAATGGGGAAATAAACAAATGTGAGCGTTATATAATCTTAGCAGGTGAGTAATCAGTAATCTAAACACATTTGAACCTTTTAATAAAAATAAAAAAATAGTTGCAACTGGCTTTAACCTAAGCCTTGTTCCAGATAACAAAAGGAATTTAAGATTGCATCTCACATGTTCAGTCTTTGTATTATGGAAATCTCAGTAGTGTGTACATCATACTATCTAGTTTGAGGGTGGTCCAGAGACCTGTTCTGCGAATTACTTCCTGACACAATGAAGGCAAAAATAAGATCAGTTTTTTTTTTATTTGAGCCATTATTCACTACATTGCGCCATAGACCCCAAACTCAACTCACTATGACCATTACAGTATGTAATACTCTTTTCTGTAGTGATTTTTAAGAAACCTTTTATACAGAGAAAGGTTCCTCTTTTGTATATACACATAGCCTAATGCATAGAACGTTTTTTCTTTCTCATTGTTTCCACCTAAATGAAATGATTCCGATAGCCTTCTAGTATGTTTTTATGAGCCGAGGGGCATTCAAACCCCATTAATGCCACTGTATTTTGGTTGTTAACATCGGTCAGTTTTTGTGTTTCATTTTGGTTTCTCTAGTAGATTTTATAGGGTTATAAGGTTGTACAAATCTATTGTTGTCTAACCTACATTCGATTTAGTTATTTGCCAGCTTGATCTTTGTGTATTTCATCTGTATCTGTATTTACATACGCCTTTTATTAAAGGCTCTGGGGGGAAAGCTCTCAAATTCATATTCCATTTTTGGATGTTTAAATTATTTGGAATGCAATTTAACGGTAAACGTTCAGGAAGGGCAATGTGTCACATATTTCCACACATCTCATGGCGTCTCACCAGTTTGGAAGGTGGTCACTGTGCTGTTGGCTGAGCTCTCGCAGCTCTGTGACATGACAATCACTTGCACCAAATAGCTCTGACCGCAGCCCACTCCGGCGATCTGGCACCACGTGCCTTCACTCTTACAGGACAGCACCGTGCCGTCGCTCTTGACCGCCTCCGCCCGATAGGAGTCCGCGCTGAACACGGGTGGCCAGGAGATCATAGCGGAGCCGGTGCTGCAGCTGTAGTCCACAGATATGGAGGTGACAGGGCTCAGTGCTGCGGGGAAAGACGGTAAAATATCCTTCATGGAACAGATGAATGTCAAATACACATTAAACAGACACATCACCTATCCATCACCCTCCGCCTGCAATTGTCAGATTTAAGTGACAGTTGGAACAACAGAGGTTCTCAGGTCACCCAAATCTATTCCCCCTGGGGATTATATTCTGGATATTTAAAAGGGCGTAGGCCTACCTCGGTAGTGAATAAGTGACCTAGATGTTACTGATATTGGCCTGGCCTGCTGACTCACTGTTGGTGGTGAAGGTGTAGTCGGTTGACTCGCCGGGCTCCAGAAAGGTGTTGATCGAAAACACCGATATCAGATACGTGGAACACGGCAGAATGTCGACTATGTCCAGGGTCACGGACGAAGTGTTGGCCTGGAACATTATGATCTGGGGCGTACGCACGTTTCTGATAGTCACTTTGTACATCAAGACGTTGTCCACCGGCTGCCAGCTCACTCTCGCTTTATGTTTGTCCATCATGACTGCCGAGACATTCTTTGGTGGCTGCACCACTAAAGTCATGGTGATGGAGGGGAGAGAGCGTTGAATTTAGCAACACAAACATGCATTGAAACCAGTAATGTAGTCACTCTAAATTAAGTCAACATGAATACAGTCTAAATATGATAACTATCCCGGGGCAGAAAACCAAGGTTACACGTCCAGGACATGTTGGCAACCTAGCACACATACGCTATACTTAATGTCTCAGGATACTCACAAGTGTAGGTGGTTCTCACTCTACTTAAATCTCCCAGACCCGCTGCGTTCGCCGTTTGAATGAAAAGATTGTAGGATGTCACAGGCCGTAGGCGATCAATCACAGTGCTGAAGTTTGCCGTGAAGGACAGGTTAAACCTTTCCCCCTGGCCTGTTTCCACCAGCAGGTAATAGGTCTCCGCAGACGGCACTTGTTCCCAGAAAACCTGGATTGCGGTACTCGAGAGTGCCTTGGAGTACGTTATCTGAGAGGGTTTAGGGACTGGAAAGGAGAGAGAGAAGGCTTCTTAGCTGTCTGCAAGTAATGGTACTGAACAAATAAATCAGCTCAGGCTGCACTGGAAACAATGTATTGTTACTTTTCCAGCCGTTTGACCCTTTGGATCCTTCTTTAAACATTTCTTCTTTAAACAGGCTAGCGCAAATGTAAGATTTGATCATCTCACATCTAGCCTACTGTAAAGCATTACGAAGCATTTAATTATGGATTCATAATTTAGCAATTGTTGACGCATAAAAGGCCCTTTCGTTCCTCTTTGCAGGCGTTTGAAATAGGTCCTGAAATTACTCAGTTAGTATAATTATAATTTATAACATAAACAATAATCACTCTGAAACGTCTATAAGAAAACTCTTTAGCTCCCCCTACTCATTCTAGCATTCACTGCGACCGGGTGGCCTACCTGTTAAGGACAGCTGTGTATCCACACACACCACGTAATAGAACTGGAAAACTTTTATAGTCACACTGTAGTGAGTTCCCGGTCTAAGACCCTGGACCACCTTCTCTGTGCTGGACGAGGGTAACGTCACCACAACAGGCGCTATAGTTGTCGAATTTATCACTCGAAGGTCCAAAAAATAATTTGTGGCCCCTGGGTAACTTTCCCATTTTATTTTTAATGATCCGGCGTCTGGAGATGTTATTGATGTAATTTTGCATGCTGAAATAGAGAGGGAGAAAATATAGATTAACAGTCGTCAAAAGTATGGGTTTGTTAGCATTCATTAGAATATAATTTACACTTAAAATATTATTTTGGAATTACATTTTTTTCAAGTAGACTGATTGATTTGCCATGTTGCAGTCTACAGTAGTCCAATGAGTTACATATTTTCTTAATAATCTCTATGTATTTAGTAAATGTTTTGTCTCAATACATTTGACTTGTGAGTCTTTGCCCAGAACCTATTGAAGTGCTGGTTGACTTACCTTGTGCTTTAGTATAGGTTATCTGTAAACAACAACAAAAATCATAAAGGGTTTAAATATATATTGATTTACTGACTAACACATCTTACTTTACAAGTTTTGCATGTCTTGCTTAAAATAAGCTTCATATTTACCTGGGTCAGAGACAGCCACACTAGAGAAACCCCTATTGCTCCCAACAATCCCATCTCTGAAATTGACTGCGGGATTACAATCAGTTTAGTATACAAGGGATAAAAAAGTTCTTTTGAGCTATGGTACAGGTACTCCTGTAGTGTGAGAACCAATCAGTGTGCCCTAAATGGGGACAGGCTTACCCCCTGATAGCCTCAGGCGCTGAGTGGTGCTATGGGGGAGGGGAGGAGTGAGGGAGGGGAGGGAGGGAGAGATTTTGAAATCATGGGTGACAAGCAGGTCCTCCTTGTCTTTCAGGCATTGACATGTCTTTTCTCACTTCAATTTTGCCCCATCACTGGAACAAAAGATGTGACTGTGGTGTACAAATAGCACCCGTGTGTGCTGACCTGATGTGAATTTGTCTTATTCACAATGTACTCCCCATCTATTTCGAGCTACATTTAATTTCAATGTTAGCCGTTCAAGGTGGAACACAACAGTTCCGCACTTAGTGGGGTGTGCTGTGCGATTTATTTGGCCTTATAGCGCCATTGATTTTTCTCATATGAAACTAATAAAGATAAACTTAAAGCTACTAATGTACATCCATCATGACGGACACTCCTAACGGACAGGTGAGGATGGCACTAACGCAAGGGTTTAAGCTGCCCCTTGATGGGTGAAAATTCAAGATCAGAGACCGTTATGTATTGAACATGAGGATTCCAGGGGAAAAAAACTGATCACAAAATCAGATAATCCAAAGCCTCAACAGTGGTTTGTGACAGCTGTCTGGCCTTATCCTATCAATGGGGCTGTTTGACACTGATATTATCCAACCAAAATAACAGGCTCTGTTGCATGCTATCGTTTCCTGCCTCAAACCATCTGACCTACAGTTAGTTTTCCCATAAGCGGTTAATTAACTGTATTCATATTGTTTTGTTGACCTAACCCAGAATCCAACATGTTGTGTAAAACGAAATAACTTACGAAACCCCTCTCTCTCTCTCTCTCTCTCTCTCTCTCTCTCTCTCTCTCTCTCTCTCTCTCTTTCTCTCTCGATTGTTCTCTTTCTCTCTCGATTGTTCTCTTTCTTCTTCTCCCTCTCAGCCCCCTTGCCCCCATGCGGCCGATAACCTATAGCAATAGGCTGCAGCACGTCAACAGAGGACGATACGTCTATATAAATTCCCACCTTTTGCCCGGTTTCTTGCGCTCGCTGTTTTTTTCATCCTAGCAACAATGCATGGGAACACAGAGCTTGACCTGAACCAAAGAAATAAGGGGAGTGACGGGATCAGAAAAAGCCACTCAGAGCAACCGTGTAAACTTGGGAATTGGCTCTTCATCTAGGAAAAACCTATAAGCTTTGTCACGCTAAGGAGTTTTAGGTACTATACTGTAGCCTTCGCCTTTGTTTCCATATAAGCACGAGTAGACTCGTTGGGGAAGGAAATCAGAAAATATTCTGTTAGAAAAACGTAATCTATCACTGGACTTTATGTAGGCTACAAGATGGGCTGGGCGGGATCTTTTATTCCAGAAGAATAAAGGGCTATCACCTCATAGTCCTTCACCTGCATTAGAGAGAAGGAAGTCAATATGAAAGTGGATACATCCCACGAAGCCAGCCAGGAAACCCAAGATGCCCCACTTAAACAAAGGGGCAATTTTGAGGCACAGTGAATAATAACAAGTGATGTGAACGCCTTGATTCTGCATTGTGTTCTCATGTGGCTCTGATACCGTGACAGTGTTACAGGTCAGTCGATCCGCATTTTATGATGCAATGTAAAGATAAGTCACATTGAAACGCATGTGGAATGTTGGTACATCTACAGCGCGATATAATATGCATCAAAAGATGACAGGCAGGGTAACAATATGGGATTATTGTTTAGAGAGTTCAACCTGTGTGGGCCCAAGGCATATTGGATTACATTCAGATGTCAGCATAGGCTAAAATCCTTGAGATTTAGTCCAAAGATTCTGAAAATCTTCTTTCACAAGACAGTAGCGACTGTTCGCTCAGACTGATGAAACGATTGGTTTGACAGGTGGTGGCGTGTCACAAATCATTATGACATACGACAGAAATATGCAAAAATGGTCAGAAATTGCTAGATCCCAAATGGAGGTTAATGTAGGTAATATTAAGGCATTTGGAGATAAGCAGATGGGCCTATAGTTTTTTTATGAATAGGCCCCATATTTAATAGCCTGTTTAAACCTAGGCTATCTGAATATGCTGAATAACACTGAAATGTCTGTAAAATCTAAATTTGTGTAATCCTAGGACCTGGGTTCGTCTATTTGTAAGATACTGTAGTATAGTGGTTAGTGTGTCAACTCCAAGCAGAAGGTACTGGGTTCAATCGCAAACATGCCCAGCCTACCTGATGCCGAACCACTCCCTTTGCTCCGTAATATCTGTAATATCTGTAGTTGTGCTCACAAGCATTTTTCTAAATGACCCAATTGAATTGTTGTCACAGGAGACTAGTGCAAACTCAATGGAAAGTGGCTTACGTCCCAAAATCATGAAACCATTTAGTAAAAATAACAACCACATTTTCAAAACTTGAGAACTTACCACGAGAAGCAATTTTACAGTGCAAATAATTAGCATACAGAGCATTTCTAGTGGAATTTTGAAAATTGAAAATTGACGTTTCAATCAGCTCTGGGTTACCTGTCAGGTCAGCGCAGGCGTCTGTGAGCTGGGTACGACCCATTTTGTTTGGCAGTTATAATGTCATTAACAATGTATGTTTTGTTAGCTGTCATTAAGCAGCGCTGGGGGCACAACAAACAAGCGTGGGAGCTTCACAAGACCAACCACCGCAACAGCAAGACCCTGGCAACAACAATAGATGCTGTGGCCTAAGGCTGCTGCGGCCAACTTATGTTTACGTAACAACCTGTTTTCAGAGAATAATGATGGAAGGATGGAAAAATGGACAGAAGAAACTTAAGAGTTAGCTCAACTAAAAGTAAAAACTTACTTTATTTATTTTGTGCTAAGCCAAACTAGCTAAAATAACATACTGTACTGTTTGCTGTATGCTTAGTGACATCTGTTTTCATTGTTACCTCGAAAATTGTAATTATGACCATCCGACCAGGAAATATATATCGTAAGAGTTACAGTGCCAGGAATCTCTGGCATTGTTTCACAGCTCCGACTTGCAGTGAAGAAAGAGAATCATCGAGGAAGGCCCAAGCGGCGACCTCTTTTGCTGAAAAATTAATACAGCGCGAAAGTGCCAAAATCTGCAGTTCCTCTAATGGCCACTTGAGGCGGGCTTCAAAAGCAGGTAAATCCCCATAGACCCCAATGTTAATAAAATGTCCAATGTTGTTGTCCAAGAAGTCCCTCTCTATTGCGTTTGGTGCTCAACTAATGAGGCCTGATGACAGCCAATTGCCAACCTCCATGTTACTACTAGTTGCTACAAATAAGTATGGATAAAGGTGTCTGCTAATATACATTAATTTGTGTACTACACTGATTTTTACACTTTTACGTAACATATTCAGCGTTTCCGGAAAAACATTTTTGTGAAAATACAAAAATGCACTTGGAGAGCACAACCCGGTATCCCTCTTGAAGGCATTTGTGTGGGGAGGAATAGCCAGTGTGAACCTTTATACAAATCTATATACTGTATATCTATATCTAAATATATAGATATACAGTATATAGATTTGTATAAAGGTATATTTGTATATATATCTATATATTTATATA